>CM076399.1:7255358-7496591 GCA_038363315.1 Mugilogobius chulae | reverse complement strand
AATGCAGCCTGTGTCTCATGGATAGGCGTGTCAATACCACGCTATTGTAAACAGCGTGTCATATGAATGCAACTTCAATTTTACGCGTTTGTATTTGACGCGTTTCTGTCCTAGTTCATTTCAATGGTGAATGTTAACCCCTTAGCGCCCGAATTATTTTCCAAACCTATGAAAACATTTTGTAGGTTATTTTTTCCTTCATTTAGACCCCAAAACAAGAATCAGTTGAAATGTTCAAAATAACACTTAAAATAAAAAACTTTTGGGTATGTCATATATAAGCGACACTGGGCCACAAAGGAACAGATTTAACTCATAATTGTAATCAAATCACAAAAAAACACATTTTTTCTACTTAGATTTCCGAGATAATTTATTGATGTCACGAATACATGCCAAATAGGGGTGTAACGATTCACCTACATATTCGAAGTATCGATACAAAGCTCTTACGATCCGCTACATCGATCGGCGTTCTACTAGTTATCCTCAATCCCAGCCACGCATCGATGCAACTTTGAATCGCTTCGAATCTAAGCCCAAAGAATCGGTTCATTTAGATATATGGTGAAACATAAACCATACAGACAAACGGCTAGTGTGTTTTTCACATAAACGTTTCATTAAATGCGCTTTTAATACGCTGGTTTTCTGCGCTGCGTCCTCATCAAGCGCCTGCAGTGCTTGTTTCACATGGAATCTACTCCGGACGGCAACGCCGCTGTACTGCCCAGCGGAGGAGACAGACAGCGCTGTATTCCAAACCATCCCACGGGCATGGGTCCCGGTGCACATGGATGAGAGAGAGCGCGGACAGCGGACGCAACGTTACGAGGGACAAAGCCACGGAGGTGACGCTGAACCGGACCACGGAGGTAACGCTGCGAAATGACTCGAGCTTGAAAAGAACCAGACGAGCTGCAAACACACCCAGAGCTGCGACGCATTTGTGTAGCTTATGGCTCCGCTGCCAGTCTGTCACATTTTACATACTGTATGTGGTACTTGAGACGCAACGTCTAAGTGCTTTGGGTCAAAACTCTGTGCCTGCAGTTTGTGGATTTAATATTTAATAATAAGTCACAAAGATACAATAAGTTCACAGATCCCATCTCACTACCTGCATCTGGTGAAAATGATTCAATCAGATGGTGAAATGTGAGTCACTTATTTTATTATGATACTAACTTGTGTATAAGGGGAAAAGTTGCAGTTTTTATGTGCAATGAAAAATAATTGTGTTATTAAGCTGAATATCTTATTACCTTTAACTTACCCTATTATTTCTTGTTATTGAGTTTTGGATTTAATGCAAAATCTTAGTAATGATTTTATTCATGTCGTAAGTTATCAAACTGAATCGAAATATCGTTTTAAAACTGCTGTATTGTTCCGATCGTATCGTTCCCAAAAACCCTAAATCGTTTTGTAATCGTATCTCTAGGCTTCATATCGAAATGTATCGTATCGTTCTAAAACGTATCTTTACACCCCTAATGCCAAAGGGACATTTTCATTGTCATGAGCCGATTTTGACTGCTAAGGACCAATGGGCAGGCCTAAAAAAACCTGAAACTGTTTCTGACAAGAACTTGGCTAAAACACACATCCATACAAAAATAGACCTAAATACAAAAATACACATTTGTTTAGTTTTAGGATATTAAATTCATATTAGATACATCTCTTTTGTGCCTCTACTGCATTATGAAAGACAAATCTGGACTTGCAGAAATAAAAAAGAATAAAAAATAAATACTAATCATAAATAAAACACAATAAACACACAAAAAAAGTGAAAAAAAAAAAAAAGTACATATAGATACAAATTCTACCTACAATTTTCATTCAACCTAACCTCTGAAGTGTCCCAAATAAAGTAGAAAGAACATAGTAAGTACTGAACATTTCAAACAACTGCAATACAAATATTCAATAAATGAATGCAATGCTATGCATGGAATTCAAGAAAGCAGTTTCTGCTTTGATTCACACAAAGGTGGATGTTACATTTAGAACATCTGAAAATGGTTTCCCTTTGCATTTTGGGAGCTTACATCTCTGCCTCTTTTCCTCAACCACCACCCAATGACCCACAGAATCTGTGCGTATCTCTTTTGCAGGGATAGCTTTAGTCGGACCTTTGCTACGTTTTGCCTCATGTTCTTTGTCAATCTCAACAGAAGGCCGCCCCCTCTTCCTTTTCATCAAATCTTTTCCTTGCATACACAGTGCCTCAGCAACAGACAGCCTAAAATGAAGCAAATCCATTTGCAGTTTTTGGAAACTTCAACTGAGTCACAATCACGGCGATATAACAACCAACTGTTAACAATGGCGAGATCAATGAAGTGAAAGAAAAAACGATGGTAAAACTTTTTTGATCTTACGCAGATGCGATAGTATGCAATCAGTGAATCTAGTGCATCTACGCCACCCATAAAGTTGTTGTATAGACTTATGATACTAGGGCAAGGTACCGAAATGATTTGATTAGATTGTTTATCCCATCTTTGGACAGCAACAAGTGGTTCTGCACTGGCAAAGGTGCTCATAACCACCACACCGCGGTTATCGAACCATTTCACTGCACGCAGCTCAATCCCCTCTACAACAGCCTGCTTTTCTTCCAATGCCCTCTCCCGCTTTTCTTCATTGTTTTATCATCTGTGAACGTGCATCCCGGGAGTCTGTTCAGTTGCACGGTTCCAAGAGCTGGTATGCCCTTTCTTGCAAGAGAAACCATGAGTGGCAATGAGGTAAACCAATTATCAAAATACAAAAGATGATTGATATCAGCAGGAATGACTCGTGCAAGTCTAAAACAATGTTGCCGCATCCTCCTATATCTGTCTCACCAGGAGCAGCTGCAAGTGACCCGTATATATTTTGAATGAATGAACTAGTCCAGTGGTGTCACATAGTGTAAATATTTGTAGCCCCATTTGTGAGGTTTGTTTCTCATATATTGCTTTAGACTTGATCTACCCTTGAAGGGTACCATTTGTTCATCAATACACAACATCTGTGCTTGTGGGATAGCCTCACATTTTTCAAGAAGTGCATCAACTAGCAACCGGATTTTGAAAGTCGATCGTTATTTGGTAACATGTTGTTACAGAAATGAAGAAAATGTTTGATTTCCTCCCACCTGATCCGTGTCATCACATCTGCTACTTTTGGTACGCGACACAAGTTAGACCAATACATTCTAGATCTTGGCAACTTAAAAACTCCCATATAAAGTAGTGTGCCCATAAACTGCTCTAATTCTTTAGAAGTCAGTTTCAGACATGAATTTGGATTTGATTGTGTGCTAAATAAATTACTTTGCTCTGAAATTTTTAGTTAAAAGTTCATCATCAAAAAAAAGTCGAAAATAATGAATAGGCTCTTTGACAGTTTCTGACATCGGGGGAAGTCCTTTCCATTCTGGTACAGATCTGGCAGAGTTTTTTTTCTTGACTGTTGTCCATGTAACTTTGTGTTTCTGTGTTGTTGTAGTTGTGGTTGACTGTCTTGGTACAGCAGTGGAAAGCTCTGACTGCACTCTTGTGGAGGGTAAAGAGCGACGAGTGACTGGTGTGGACCTGAAAATAAAATGCAAGCACATACATAAACAAATAAATAAATGAAACTATTTTAGAACACAATGAAATATTGATTTCGTGACTTACAAATAGAGGCAGAGCGGAGTCTCAGAGTGCAGAGCGGCGTCTCAGAGTGGCAGAGCGGAGTCTCATCATGGCAGAGCGGCGTCTCACCGTGGCAGAAGCAGAGCGGAGTCTTACTGCGGCAGAGGCAGACAGATGTGTGCTTGGCAGAGGCAGTGCGGCGTCTCACTGTGGCTGGTGTGGAGTCACGTCTTGGGTTGGGTTCTTTTTGTCTCACAGAAGCTGTTGATGGTGTAGATCTTAAAATGTAATCAAATAAAGAAATGAATGAAAATATGCGGAACATAATGTTTTGATTACAAGTAATGACAGCTTACAAAACATGCTGGGCTGGAATATGACTTTCTTTTGACAGTGTAGAGCAACGTTTCACTGTGGCTTCTGCATAGCGTCGTCTCTCCGTGGCTGGTGCAGAGCGTCGTCTCTCCGTGGCTGGTGCAGAGCGTCGTCTCTCCGTGGTGGTGCAGAGCGTCGTCTCTCCGTGGCTGGTGCAGAGCGTCGTCTCTCGTGGCTGGTGCAGAGCGTCGTCTCTCCGTGGCTGGTGCAGAGCGTCGTCTCTCCGTGGCTGGTGCAGAGCGTCGTCTCTCCGTGGCTGGTGCAGAGCGTCGTCTCTTCGTGGCTGGTGCAGAGCGTCGTCTCTTCGTGGCTGGTGCAGAGCGTCGTCTCACAGTGGCAGAGGCAGAGCGTCGTCTCACAGTGGCAGAGGCAGAGCGTCGTCTCTTCGTGGCTGATGCAGAGCGTCGTCTCACAGTGGCAGGCAGAGCGTCGTCTCACAGTGGCAGGCAGAGTGTCGTCTCACAGTGAAGGCAGAGCGTTGTCTCTCCGTGGCTGATGCAGAGCGTTGTCTCTCCGTGGCTGATGCAGAGCAGCGTCTCTCTGTGCTTCTGCAGAGCGTCGTCTCTCCGTGGCTGGTGCAGAGCGTCGTCTCTTCGTGGCTGGTGCAGAGCGTTGTCTCTCCGTGGCTGGTGTGGAGCAAATTCTTGGGTTGTCTTTTCCTCTTACAGAAGCTGTTGATGGTGTGGACCTTAAAATCAAATGGAATCAAATAAAGACATTAATAAAACACTGTGGAACACTATTTTTTATTATAAATAATGACTGTAACTTACAAAACATTGTGGGCTAGGATTTCATTTTCTGTTAATGGTTGAGGCAACTTTCTATCGATAGCACCTACTGACATTCCTGCTGATGTCAAACTATAACAAAAGAAGAAAATGAAACTTTAAAAACAAACACAATGTGCTATTCTTCAAAACGTTGGCTTACCCTATACGACGCATTGACATATCACCCACAGATGTTCTCCTCACAGGTTTGGACCTGAAATCAAATGTCAAACAGTAAAAAGTCAAAATAGAAACATTTGGAAGACAGTAGATAGATTTATTATGAAGTGTAGATTTGTGGCTTACAAACTACTGTGCGAGGACATTTCACTCTCTGTTAACATTCTTGCCACATCAGCTGCTGACAATCGTCTCGCTGAAGAAGGCACTGATCTGCAACTCATGACCAAAGTTTATTTTAGAAATTTACTCATAAACAATACATTTTTGACAGTTCTCCTAATGGAGGTGCTAACTTACCTACTACTGTGCGCTGGCATCTCACACTCTGTAGACGGTTCTGACTTTATTGCCATAGCAGTTGCAGATACACCTCTTGCTGCAGCGAGTGCTAGTGTCAAGCTAAACAAAACAAAATTTTGTGAAAACAGCAACTGTTACCTTTGCACATTCTCATGGGGATGCTGACTTACCCACTGCGACGCTTGGGCATTTCACCTTCAGCGACAGGCTCCATCTTTCTCTCATTGCCAGGTGTCCACCTTCAAAACAAATGCAAAGCTAACTAACAATATACAGTACAAATTAATAAATAAAACATTAAACTTGGCTACTTTTCTATCATATTCTACATCTCATGGTTATCTTGTACTGGCTTACCCATTACTATTATGCGCAGAACTCACACTCATGCCTATAGGTCTTTCACTCCCTGTACTTCTCCTGTTATATACTGGAAATGCAATAAATATTTTATGTTTTTCAACTGTTGCATTCACAACTGTAAAAATATTATTATATGTTTTATATTGCCTGGTTTAGGTGTGCCATCACCATCACTGTCATCACTGTCACTAAGACAGCTGTCCTCACTGTCTTCTGGAGGGATTCTGGTCTGAAGCCATTTTTTGCTGGTTTCCATAGAACATGCCAGTCTCCATGTTGCTCTGCTCTAATATCTCACGCTTCAGCATTATAAACAACAGCAGTAGGAAGAGAAGTTCATACAGTTACTTACACAGGGAGTAGCTAGGTCAAAATAAAAAAATAAACCTCTGGGGCTGAGCTAAAACAGGTTTGTGTGCAGAGCAAAAACAAAGCAAAACCGGATGAAACCAGAATAGGCAGTGTAGATATAGCTACAGACCGGTACTAAACCAGGTTTAATCCAGTAAAACTGCACTAAACTGAACCCAGAATGAAGCTAGAGCTAAAAATTAATTGTCCAGAACTAAGGCAGGACATACTTGGCCTACAACAAGATTAAACCCGGTCTTATTTGGACCAAACCAGCGGTATTCGGGAGTAAAGCAGCGGGCTACATGGCAAACATTTACCATTTGGGGCAGCTAAAACTGGATTATCAGGTCTGCCACAACTACATATGAACTAAAGCACAATATAAGCACTGCACACACACAAAGCAAAATAATTAAAAAACAATGGCTAAAGAAGACGTCTAAACATGCTAGAAATCTAAAAAAGCAAAAATGCATCAAACGGGTCTTTATTGTCCCGTGTCCAACTCGCGACAAACGAAAATCTCAAATTACGTTACATTTTTCATCACTTTGAGTTCATATTCATGCAGTAGGTAGACGGGCATAGCGCTAGTAGCTGCATATTTTTTTCATATCAAAACTCACCCATATTTCGTCGACGGACGCAAGTGGGAGCCTCCTGTGAGAGTGTTCAAAATGGAGCGTCTTCCTCTTCAACAGGAAGCTGTTTTCACCCGGCGCAGCTCACCAAAATAAAAGCGGTCAAAATTTGTTGCCAAGGGTTCAAAGAACACGCACAACTCCAGAACGGGGGAATGTACCTCATACAGCGGCCACGTTTTTAATTTAAACGGTACGTCGCGAATTCGAGACATAGGGCGATAAAGGAGATAAGAAGTGTTATTATTAATGAAAACTAACACAATCCTAAGAGCTAAACTTACCCATTTGTGTAACTTCAGACTTAAATTTTGCCGTTAATCCTTGAAAAACCTTGTGTTTGTCATCAACCACTAGGCGTGTCCAGACCACGCCAGAAAAAATGAGCGTGTAATCAGTGGTTAAAGTGGGATTTGGGAGGTGGAGGAACTCTATTTTAGGGTCAGGGCCGTACGCAGGATTTTGAACATACAAAGTCCAAAAGGATTTGAAAATAGTAAATAGTCGTTTCTTTTCTTATATTGTCACTTATATTGCTATTGGAGATTGCAAAAGAGAGAAATTCTCTGATGTGTCTTGACTTTGAGTGGCTGAAATTAGGCCAGTCTTCAAATTTTGAAAAATGTAATGCAATTTCCTGCATTTTGGTGAGTTTTAGATGTGATATTCTTATTATGATGTAACTTTACCATAATTAACAAGACATCAGGTCTTAAAATAAATAAATAAAAAGAGGCAACTAGAGACCAGATTAAGGGGCCCCGGTCCTGGATGCTTCCCTTAGGTCTGCCCTGTAAAACTGGGTTTTAGGGTTAGTCAGTTTTAATCTTGTTGTGACAAATAGGTAACTGCTAAAAACAAGAAAGCTTTTGAAAAATGTTAAACTGTTAGCTGGAAAAAGTGTTGATATTCAACAATACAGCAGGACTAATGGCATTAAGAGAGAAAAAGCTGTCTGTGGACTTAAAAGAAGTAAAAAATCTGTCTGGTTTTATTCTAGCTAAATATATACTATATATAATAAAAATGCCCACAAAATAAGACAAGACAATTTTCTATAATTTGGTGTGCACAATGTATTGTATCCCACAATAGCTTGTGTACACTACTCCCTCAGCACCTCTCTTCTCCTTGAGTCCCTCCTGCCCCGTCCCTCTGTCCTCAGCGCTGTGCTTTAACACATCTGTACTACTTTATAAGTCATTTTTTAGCATGGTAAACCACACGCGGTTATTGGAAGCTTATATCGCTCTTGTCCGTTCGTGCCTGCTGCGCTGTCGGACTTCCTCACATCTGAAACAGCACCAGTGAGAGAGGCTCGCCCTCCGCGGCCGAGTTGTCTCGTAGAACACGCGAATATCACGTCATCGTTAACGTCGCCTTTAGCTTTGAGCTCCGTGTTGATATAGTTGAAAGAAAAGTCCTTAAAGTTTCGTTTTGGGGCCACTCGTCCCGCTGTGAGATGAGCCCTGTCCTCACACAGACAGAGCAGTTTCTTCTGTGCTGTGCAGCGAGGGGCTCGCGTAGTTCAAGGTCCAGTTGTTCATTTCGCTGGTGCCACTGCGACTTGATCAAATATATCTAAGCTAGAAATAAATTCAACTGCAACTCATAGCATCTGCAACTCAATGCCTTAATTACTATAATCATTTTGCACAGTTTGTTTTATTATAACAATGTATTTTTTTTATTATTTTTAAATTTATTATTTTTTTTTTTTGGAGGGCATTGAAGGTGCCGGAACGCCGTTCCTGACCGTTCCGGCCCACTTTAACCCCTATGTGTAATTGCACGCCAAAACAGGCAGAGGGCGTCGTCGTGACACGCAATTTGTCATGGCGTGCTATTTTACGCATTCCATGAGAACACGTTGAAAAATGCCAGTGAAGGAGATGTCCTTCGCCCCTGCATCGTCCAGACAAGAGACGAAGCTAAATTAAATCATATAGCGCCATACAGCATCACGCTTATCATAGCTACTGCTGCAGAGCATCAGGTCAGTCAGAGGGAGAGATGCAGGACAAACATAGTGGATTATTCACTCACCTCTGTAAAGTGTCAGATTAAACTGTAGTGTCATCCAGGTCGTTTGATCCATTCTTCACAAATCAGTGACATAAGTCCACAAACATTGCTGCAAATCCTTTTAGAAGTGTTGTTTGAAAAAGAAAAGCTGAAAGGAGCGAAGCAGTCCTTGTGTTGTTTTTGTTTATTTGTGGCGCGGCCTGGTCAAGTTATTATAACGTCATTATCACTGGACTACTTCCTGTCAATGTCACATTTCTCTGTGACACTGCGCCACATTTTACACATGAATTAATAGTTTGGACTTGTATATATAATATTGTAATGTTCTGAATGTTTTCAACTCTTTGGGTTTTTCTTAAAATGAAAAACTTTATTTTGGACAGGAAACAGAACATGCTAATGTGTGCTAGCTTGTTAGCAGAACTTTTCACTGATATTATTTGGTGTTTGCGGCACCGTTTTTGCACAAAACCTAACATAACAGTACCACAAACTTTGTCTTAGGCTGTGTCATATATAAACTCTGTGCTCTGTGCATGACATGATGCTCTTTACTGCACATGCGGGTCACTTTTGGGGCTGCATCCCGTTCACATTAGAGACAAGTGTTGCATGTTTTGTGTGAACGACCACATGAAAAAATTGTAATCGATGAAAAAATCGGAATTGAAAATCCAACCTGCAGTGTGAACGTAGCCATTGTGGTGACATATGTTTGTGTTTCAGACGGCTGTGACTTCTCTCTGGATCCAAACACAGCTCACAGTAAATCTGATTCTATCTGACGACAATCTGACTGTGGCTCATGTGAAGGAGAAGCAGGAGTATCCAGATCATGAAGACAGATTCACAGATACTGGTCAGGTCCTAAGCTGCACTGGCCTGAGGGGGCGCTGTTACTGGGAGGTGGACTGGAGCGGGAGGGGGACGTTGAAATAGCAGTGAGTTACAAAGGAATCGGACGCAGAGGAGATGGAGAGGAGTGTGTGTTTGGACTCAATACTCTATCCTGGAGTCTGAAGATCTTGAGGGATTACATGGTCTGTCACAACAGGAACATAACAGCACTCTCACAAAGTGGGCGTGACCTGGGCAGAATGGGTGTGTCCTCGGGCAGAGTGGGCGTGTTCCTGGACTCTGAGGCTGGAGCTCTGAGCTTCTATGAGATCAGTTCTGATGATAAACTGTTCCACCTTCACACTATCAGCTCGTCCTTCTCTGAGCCTCTGTTTCCTGGGTTTAATCTGGATGAAGAAGGTTCCTCTGTGACTGTGGTGTGCTGTTAGCATACCATGTTGTTGTTAGATCCGAGTCATTATGAGCTTAAATGAACAAAAATTTTAGCTGAAGTGATTGTCTCAGTGACAGAAAATGAAACACAGTGACATTTGATCCACATTTCTTCTTTTATTCTGGTGTTGTGGAGTCTGATCTGTGTCTGTAGGATCAGTCTCATGCTTTTCTACATTATGTCTTTGGGACTCAATAAAAACTGTAAAAACACATCTGAAGACGTCTGAAAACCTCTGATTCTCTCTTGTTTGAAGCTAACATTAGCAGCCGCAGCTAGCTTCAGGTTTATTTACTGCAAAAGGAAAAAGACAAGTTAAGCTGCTGTTCACGTCAGGATTGAGTCAACACCAAAGCTCCTCAATCAGCTCCAAAGTGGATCAATCAGCTCCAAAGTGGATCAATCCAATCAAATTCTACAGTTTGGGGATTTTTAAATTGCAAAAAAAAAAATAAAAGTCTGCATACAGTGGTCCCTCGGTATATCGCGGTTCACTTTCCGCGGGTTCGCTGTTTCGCAGATTTTTTTTTTTAGTGCAGTTTTGCTTTTTTTTTTCCAGTGCTTTGGTCCTATAGACGTGGCTGTAAGCTGCTTTTCTCTCAAACTCACTGTTGGGACCGTATCACATGGCAGCATTCACAGACAACAGCACAGAAGCTCTTTTAGAAAACTTTAGACAGTTTGGATCATGCAGGGGAAGCTGACCTGACGCTCGGACATTTCTCCAGGTGAGGATTTGACTCTTTGAGCTCGTAGTTACATGATAAGTTTGTTCACGCTGGAACGTCATTTGTGTAGTTCAGAGATGTGTTTGAGGAACGGATGTGTTTGGTGGCTGTCGGCTCTGGAGTCTGTGTGATCCGTGGCTCTGCGGTCGGCTGTGGGCAGCGGGACGGGCAATGTGTCAAAAATGACTCGCGCTGTTGTATCTGCAGTGAATCATGTGTTCAGCGCATTATTACATGTAGAAAAGACACTAAAGATCAGAACCAGGCAGGTTATCAATTGAAATTACTGCTAAAAAATGAAGATCACTACTTTGCGGGTTTCGCCTTTGTTTTTGGAACGTAACCCCGCGATAAACGAGGAACCACTGTATACGACATGACAGCAGCTCTGCCTTTAAGAGAGAAAAACTCTTGGACAGAGCCTCCTTTAGGACCGATACTTTCTAGGGCGTTCGGGTCGGCTACCAAAACGGCATTGAGCCACCAGGGGTCAGTAGACGGGGTAGCCAGTTTCCCCCAGAGGTAGGGGGCGTGGCCTCCCGCCGGGGAGTAACCGAGAGTAGCCCTAGCGGAATAGTTCCAAAAATGCTACTTTAAAAGTAGCACCGCTCTGGTCAGGCAAAAACGCGCATACTCATAGACATAGTATTGAAAGTGTCTGCGTGGTCGCGTTCGGCGTGTGAGCACCTTTAAAGTAATCGTTCCAACAGGGCTATTTTAAGAGTCGCCCCTTTCTATGAAGGTTACTTTAGAGTAGCCCTGGTGGAATAGAACCACTCTTCCTTGCACCTCCTGTCATCTCATATCCAGAGTTTAAGCCTAATTCAAGTGGAGAAATTATTGCTATAAAACATTACCTAAACCGTCCAGCAGGAGGCTCATTTAGAGTAGTCCTGGTGGAACGGTTCCACATCCTGGCACTTACTCACCCCTCCCCCACCTCCTCATACCTCCTCTTCCTTCCCGCCTGCTCTCTAAAGTAGCTCTGTTGGAACGGGGCTTCTCCTAAAATGTCCCTGTTGGAACTATTCCACCAGGGCTAGAGTAGCCTCCTGCTGGACGGTTTAGGTAATGTTTTATAGCAATAATTTCTCCACTTGAATTAGGCTCAAACTGTAGATGAGATGACAGGAGTGAAGGAAGAGTGGTTCTGTTTCTTCAGGGATACTCTCTAAAGTAGCCCTGAAGAAACAATTCCAACAGCACTCTTAAAAAAATCCGTAAATTAACTGGAATATTTCCTGTAGATGTTAACGGATTTTGTCCGTTTTGGTGTTTCGTGTATTTTAACAGCTTTGTCCGTAAAAGTAAGACTTTTTCTCTGTAGTTTTACATGAACTGGTCGGTTTGTCCGTAATTTTTAACTGAAAGCAATGCATTGTGGGAGAAAAAAACAGTTTTGGAGGGAAAACTTCAACAGTCAGAGGCAGAAGTCAGTCTGTTTGGGCAGAAGAACTGGAGCTGCTCTGGTGAGTAAAAATATAGATTTCCGTCATTGTTTTTATATATTTTGCTACAACAAGTGAACTGTTTTATAATTCTATCACTGATTCATTTAAATGTGATTTTTAGCACCAGAAGTATCTGAAAACTTTGTCTGAACGAGTGTTTCCCACAGAACTAGGTAAGAGCTCTTAAGTTTTAGTGGATTTGAACAAATAATCATTTGTATTTGACAGATTTATATTTGAAGTGTTTTTCAGATAAAGTGACGTCTGGACAAGAAAACATCTGAAGCTTCTTCAACAATCTGAGATCCACTCACAGGTCTGGTAAAATCATTAATCTCCTGCTTTAGTCTTTATTGTACATTTCTTCTAAATATCATCTTTTATTTTCCTTCAGAAGTTTCTCTGAGAATCTGGACAAACAGAAGAAAGGACAGAATACTAAAGTCAAATTTTGTGTATTTGAACTGTTTCAGACACAAACCTGTTTTAACCTGAAGGTAAATTGTCTGTATTCTGATTTTAAGATGATTTGTTTTACTGTTATGTTTCTGTTGTAGTATTATTGTTTTATTAAAGTTTGACTTTGAAAAACTGTCTTGTTTGTGTGAGAAATGCTTCACCGTATGAAAAAGTCTCCGGGAGATATAAAATACATAAGAGTCTGTATTTAAATAAAACGTTCTTAATTAACATAAAACTTTCCGTTTTTTGCCCCGAGGAGTTTTACGGATAAACCTGTAAATTAACAGAGTGGAATTGCAATGGAAAAAACTGACATTTTGCTGTAATTTTTTGCCAGGAGAATTCCTGTTTTTTTACGGAAAGATTTCTTACAGTGAGGGCTTCTTTTCCAGAAAAAAAAAAGTGCTTATAAAAGGGTTAAAACAAATTCAAATGACATGAAAATTGCTGTGGACATCTGAACTATGATTTAGTCAGGTCAACTTTTTGACGGGCAGATAAAAAGGGGAAAACAAATTCCTCTAGTTACTTTTTGAGGAGCCTCTAGAATCACTGAAATGCCAGGAGGTGATTGGTCTGATCCATGATGAGGTGTATCTGGCGCTAAACTTGACGCTTGGTTCTGTTTACTAAGTTCAGCTGGAGCTCTACCTGCAAAGTGAGGACGCACATTGGAACCTAGGAAACGCTCTCAATTGCCAACAGGGCTTCTATTTGCCACGAAAAAAAAGTGCTTCATAAAAAGTTGAAACTAAATTCAAATGACATGACCTCTAAGATGTTCTGTGGAACATAACTGAACTGAATCTATGATTGGAAAGTCATGTAAAACGTCATTAACTTCATGTTGACGAGTCTGCAGATAAACAGGGGACTTTCCTCTGGACAGTTCTCTTTTTGAGGAATGCCTCTAGCAGGAAGGCAATCATCTGTCCAGTACAAGACTCTCTGAGGAAAGATCACCTGGAAATTGCCCACCACCCAAGTATAAAGCTATTAGGCTGAATTGGTGAATCAGATCCGGAATATGAAACATGCTCAGTAGCGCCAAAATAGCGCCACTTTAAAACCGCTGAATGTAATGTGTTACCAGAAGTCCCTATACAAGCCATGTTGGCAGATGATAACAGCTCAGTGGTCTGGAGGAGATTGAGAATCCTTGGGTAAAAGCTACACTTACCATTTGGAGATTTAATCAAAACATACAAATTAAATAAGGAACTCAAGATTTTAAATTGGTTTGCTTATGACAAAATTTTTTACCAAATTTACTGATCAAAGATTTAAGGGCTTGGATAACTAAAGGTCTAAAAGTAAATTATCAAAGATAATAAGTTGAAAAGCTTTGATATGTTAAAGAATCCTTTGGCTTGAAAAAAAAAACAGGACTTCTATAGATACTTACAAATAAGAGTTATTACAATCAGGAAATCAAACACAACAATGAAAATAATAATCTCAGCAAAATCTTTATTAAATCATACAAATCAGAAACTTCCTAAGGGTATTATATCTAAACTATACCAATTGCATTAATCATTTAGATATCATTCTACAAATTATATTAAACACAAATGGGGAAAAGGAGGGCAACTTTGATTTGTCTGATAAAGAATGGGACAGTATATGTAAATCTCAATGGAAAACTACAAAATCTCATGTCTGGAGGGAGTTTTGTCGGAAATGTACTTTTTTATAACACCATAATAAGTGCCCACTATTCACAAGGTAATGCCAAATGTTGGAGAAACTGTGGTAACCAACTAGCCCACCATTATCATATTTTTGGTCCTGTCCTTCCATTCAGATAACAAAACTCTCCAAACTATATTTAACAATGTACTTTGGTCTCAAGGCTCCTGCCATGGATACAGGGGTCTGTTTATTTATTTATCTTTATTTCATCATTACATACAATGAGATATAGTATGTATCAAATTGACAAACTAAGAATGAATGAAAAGGAGCAGAAAGAAGAGTCATCTAATAATATCTGCCCCTTTTTCAATTTACTGAAATTTCCTGTTCAGCAATACAATTGTATTTACATTATTTTAAACATAACACCATTCACAGCAAACAAATACATTTTTTTAACCACAACAATCATAAATCTGTTTTATACCTTTTCAAAAAGTCAGCTTGTATGTATTTCTTAAATGTCGATACTGTTCTGATTCTTTGATTTGATTGTCAAGACTGTTCCATAATTGAACTCCTTTTACAGCAGCTTCGTTTCATCATCTTTGTTCTAAATCTGGTTTATTGAACATGTCCATCCTTTTAAATTATAGTGACTTGTTTCTTTTTCAAAGAATTCTTGAATGTTAACAGGTAATGTGTTGCACTTGGCTTTATACATCACTTTGAGGACACTTACATCAGCAACATCATGAACTTTTAACACTCCAAGTTTGACTAATAATGGGTTAGATGGTTCCCTATAATGACTGTTAGTAACTATTCTCAAAGCTCTTTTCTGTCAAATAAACAGTGGTTGTAAATATGTTTTGCATGTTGACCCCCATATTTCAACACAATAAGTCAAATATGGTCAAATTAAAGCATTATACAAAGTAATTAAAGCTTCAATATTCAGTAAGAACTGACTTTATGTAAAACTGCAATGGCTTTAGATATTTTCCCTTTAGTATAATTAATGTGAGATTTCCAACTGTTCGCTGTATTTCAACTCCATCTATTTCCAATGTTATGTCTGATTTTTTCTTTCTGTCATTGAACAAAATAAAGTTTGTTTTTTATTTTAAGTATTAGATCATTGAAGTCAAACCATGTTTTACTTTTTTTAGTTCTTCATTTACGGTCTGTGTTAGTTCTTGTATGTTATTTCCAGAACAAAATAATGTTGTATCGTCAGCGAAGAGAGTCACTTTTCAAACTCATTAATATATAGATTAAACAGTTTAGGTCCAAGAATTGAACCTTGCGGTACACCACGTCTGATCACATCTCTTTGATTCTGTTTCATTTAAATGTACATATTGTTTTATATTTTCCAAATAACTCACAATCCATTGATGAGCTACTCCTCGAATTCCATATTTGTGAATTTTCTTTAGTAATCTCGTATGATTTATTACATCAAACACTTTTTGTAAGTCTATAAAAATACTTATAAAATAATTCCCTTTAACTTTTCGTTAGTTCCATAATAGCCATTGCTGTTGAATGTTCTGTTCTAAATCCATACTGACTGTTATTCAAGATGTTATATTTCTGTAGGAATTTATCCAGTCTTGATGCAAAAACCTCTAATATCTTCAAAAACTGCGGAAGCAATGAGACTGGCCTATAATTTATAAATTGTGTTTATCTCCGTTTTTGTAGAGAGGTACTATTTAGCTAACTTCATTTTGTCCTGTTGATAAGATAAATTACAAATATAAGTCAAAAGTTCAATTCTATTTTTCACAAGCATCATGTCCAACCTTCACAGTCAGCTGATCTTTTGTTTCCACAGTTTTTAACTATATTTTTTATTTCCTCTTTTTCAACATTTTCTAGAAATATACTATTCACATTGTCCACAATTTCATCTTTAAGTTCCAAGTTTAAATTCTTGTGAACAATTCCTTACAAGGCTTTGACCCACATTGCAAAATATTCATACAATTCATTTGAACTTTGCTTTTCATCGTGTATATCACCGTTTCCTTCACAAGTCATTCGGATACTCATTTTTATTTTCTTGCTCCTAACTTTATTTAATATTCCCCAAGTTGTTTTATATTGTTCTTGTTTTCTTTTAATAGTTTACTGTAAAAATCTTTTTTTTTTTTTTTTCTAATGATCCACACTAATTTATTTTTGTATTTCTTATAACGTTCTTCTGTCTCACATGTTTGATTTTTTAAAAATTGTCTGTACAAATGATTTTTCTTTTTTCATGTTTTATTCCTTTGGTCGTCCATGTCTTATTGTCCCTTTTCTTTCTGGGGTTTGTGATCTTACAGTTTTTGTTGTACAATTGTGTCAGTATCTATGAAACTGTTATAAGCGTCGTTTACGTCATTCACATAAACACCTTCCAATTCTGTCTTTTAAGATCTTCATTTAATGCATTTAGGCCTTTTATGATCTATTTCTGATCTTTTTTATGTTCTTACATTGCTTTCTTTTATTTTTAAATCCCAATACAGCGATTATGGGTAAATGATCACTAATATCTGTCATCAAGATCCCTCTTAATACAACATCCTCATTTATATTTGTAAATATGTTGTCAATCACAGTGGCACTTTTAGCTGTGATTCGGGTTGGTTTATTTATTAAAGCAAACAATCCTAAACTATTCATGGCATTTACAAAATCTATTGTTTCTTAGATTAATGTTTTTTATTTCTACAGTTTTCAAATATTTCAAGTCATCTTTCAGTAAATCGATGAGCACAAGAGTCAGGTGGACGATACATGCAACTAATTAATATGTTTTTACTGTTGAAGGTGCATCTCAACCGTTACAATTTCTATTCCATTGTTATCAATCATTGTCATTTCATTTACTATTTTACAATTAAAATCCAGTGCCACACCTCCTCCTCGTTCGCTCTTTCTATTTAAAAAGTTCATATCCGTCCAACTGTACTTCATTTATGACATTAAACTACTAACTGCAATCACATTAAACTTCTTCAGATATTCTTTTATTTCTAATATTTTGCTGTAAAAACTTCGACTGTTGATATGAATGATTGATATGTGACCTTCATCAGTGTTTGGACTGTTTATTTGTCCTACAGTGTAATATTCACAGTCATTTGGATCTGTTCATGTCATTTATTGTCTAATTCATGTATTTGATTTAGTTCCATGTGTTCTTGTCAGTAACAGAACATGTTATTTTAGACAACAGATTGAATACATTTTAACACCATTTTAGGACCTATATTTAACAAGCTCATCAGTATTCCTGATCTTCTTTCACTCTTAACCAGACTCTCAGGTCCATACCCAGGTTGCAACTATTTGATTTGTCTTTGTCAGAAGCCTTCAGTCATGTCTGGAATCACGACAGGTGGACACTTCACCTTCAGACAGGATTTTAGATTTCTAGTCAACACTTTTGCTTTGGCTTTGGCTCAGTGTTATTATGATTTACTGCCACATTTCAAATCAAACTTGAAGTCGTTCTGTTGCAGAGATCTCATGACGACAGGTGGACAATAATGTGAGCGACTTAAAAAATCATACATTTCCATTAAAATAAACATTTTGATTTAAAACTTATTTAAATTTTTTGAAGAAAGATAAAGGTTTTCTTTGGATTACTGACATTATTTAAAAAAATACATAATTTACACACTTTGAAGTACTCTTTAGACAAAATGAAATATGATCAGAGGTGTTGGGACAGAGCATGTAACATGAATCCTAAAACAAACATATTTTAAAAAGCAAAGAATTTTTTTTATTGTAATTTTTTCTGGGTTTTAATATGTAGGATTATAAAATGTCATTATAAATGTGTTGTTTGGCATTTGAATTGCTTTTATTTAGACAGTAAATGACCGTCTTATGTCAGGGACAGAAAAGGCAGCGCTCAGTGAGAATCACCCAATGACTTCAGATATTTTTACTTGAATCATTGATACATTTGATCCAAGCTCAAATCTCTTGAAAAGAGTCAGAAATGTCTTGAAACAAGTGAAATAAATAAACTGTGAAATGTCCAGTATTCTAGTTTAACTGAGACTAATCTCTTTTGTCAGTGAGATTCTACTTTCACTTAAGTAAATGTACACACGTTTACTTTTGTACTTTTACTCAAGTAAAGTAGTTTTACTTTGACTTTTACCAGAGTCATTTTGTACACAAGTAACTGTACTTTTACTGCAGCAGTGAACTTCTGTACTTTAGTCATCTCTGCATGGTTCCTCCCACAGTTCCATCTGTGAACAGTTCCACATAAACACCTCTGACAGGGTCCAGTTCCATCATCTTCAGTGTCACTAGATTCACTTTATCTTCCTCAAACTGACAAAGTTTAACCAGGAGTTCATGTTGTTTAGTTACCTGTTGTTTAGTTACTGTTGTTAAGTTACCTGTTGTTTAGTTACTTGTTGTTTAGTTACCTGTTGTTTAGTTACCTGTTGTTTAGTTACCTGTTGTTTAGTTACCTGTTGTTTAGTTACCTGTTGTTGAGTTACCTGTTGTTGAGTTACCTGTTGCTTAGTTACCTGTTGTTTAGTTACCTGTTGTTTAGTTAACTGTTGTTTAGTTACCTGTTGTTGAGTTACCTGTTGTTGAGTTACTGTTGTTGAGTTACCTGTTGCTTAGTTACCTGTTGTTTAGTTACATGTTGTTTAGTTACATGTTGTTTAGTTACCTGTTGCTTAGTTACCTGTTGTTTAGTTCACTGTTGTTTAGTTACCTGTTGTTTAGTTACCTGTTGTTTAGTTCACTGTTGTTTCGTTAAACTATGCTGTATTTAAAAAACTATTTTGATAAAACAACAAAACTTCCCAGGTGTTTGTCCTGTGTTTATAGAAGTGATGGTATTAGAAGTGTTTTAGGTAAACATGTGATTATATCCAGGGTTCTCTTTAAGAATCTGTCCTGTTTTCTGTGAAGTTTGCTGCTGCTCTTCGGTAAATACATGTGCTATAATATAATATTATAATAAATGAGATGAGACAAACTGTGGTTGTTTAATCCAGCGGCGCGTCACGAGTGAGCGCTCCTCACTCTGCTCCACAGATGATCTCTGAGGCGTTACGTAAGTGTGGAAGTGAAAGTGTGCGGTGCTCGTGTCTGTGGAGCTGCTGCTGTGTTGCTCTGAAGGTAAATGTGTTTTTCTGATAAACTTACACTTAGATACACAAACAAACTCACTAACTCACTAAACTTCAGTCTGGTTTATTGTTGAAACTAAAGTTTTGGAAGAATATGAGTCACATCCTCAGTAAACTCTGGCAGAAGTTCCAAACTCCTCCACCCTTCCTGTTTTCTCTCTGTTGGAGCTGATTCCACTAGAACTGTATTTCCTCTGTGTTTGTCGAGCCATGTTTGTGTGAACAACATAAAGTTCAAAATACAAGTAGATATACATGATTTATTACAATAATGAGTCAGACTTAAGTTGATCTGTGAGAAGTCACATGACAGAGACACTTCCTCTTCCTGAGCAGGTTTACACTGACAAAAGAACTTTGTGTCTTATTATGTAACTCTTTATCTTGTGTAAAAGGAGACTCATTTGTATTTTGTTGTTGTAGTGAAGAGTCCTAACAGTCCAGATGTTTACGGTTTTCTGTGATTTATGATAAAAGTGGATTGTTAAGAATAATACTAACAGGTTTAACATCACTTAGTTGTGCTTTGGATTGAAGTTTCTAGTCTAATCCTGTACAAAGTCTTATTGGTGGTGACACTTGTATTTGGGTGTTTCTGTCGTGGATCTGGATTTGTTTGTTTTAATCTTGTTGCATGCTTCCCTCAGCTCATCTTTAACTCACTTTTATGTCTTAAACATCAAATATCTGCAAGAAAACTTACTCCAACAATGTTTTTAGCCCAACATGTTTTTTGTCTGTGATCTGTTTGAAAGAAAGAATCAGCTGTGAACGTCAAACAGAGCTTTTATGAGTCTGTAGTTTATGTGGAGCACTCTTGTGTCTTCTGGGAGGACACACTTCTACAGCGTTTATCAGTGAATGTGAATACAGGGAGGAGTATGTCAGCATCCTGTGAGTTTGGAGCTTCTCCTACTTACAAATGTTGGAGGGTCTGAAGTGTCCATCATCAGTGTATTTCCACTGAGAGACACAATCTCTCACTTAGAACTATTTCTTTGCAAATTACTTTGTCAAATCAGTAAATCAGACCTGAGCTTAGAACACAAACGTCTGAATCTGAAGAAAGAGGAATCTGTTCATTTGTAAGACAGACACGATTTAACTGGCTTTGATTGTTTCAGGAACATGGACAAGTCTGGACCAGAACCAGGACCAGGACCAGGGTCTGAACCAGGACTGATGCAGGACTATCTTCAGTCTAAAGCAGGTCCAAGTCCCAGCGGAGTCTCTCTGAAGAGCGATCGATCTTATGACTTCGATATGAACTTTAAATCAAGACAAAGCAGAAGTTCTCCTCGGCTCAGGTCAGTTCTGTGGGACCAGGACCAGGATCAGATGTTTTTGGTGAAGTTTATAGATTTTTCAGTTTTCTTCAACAGAAGAACATGTTTCTATGGAAACAAACAAACAGACATTTTGTGGTCACACAGTCGACTCAAAGTAAAAACACCCATGATCAGTGGTTACACTAGACTTAATTCCATCTGTCACCGTGACAGGATCCCACACTGAGAAAAATGATTTTTAGATATCATAGATATAACAAGCGATTTCATTATAAATTTAACTTTGTAAATCTACCTGCTCATTTTACAAACAAAAAGTAATTAAATTTTAACTTTATTAGTTAAAATAACAGTGTATTGTGAATTATTTAATAAACGATGAAAAAGTCTGCAGTTTAGCAAGGTTTTTCTAATCTATTTTTCCCTTCAAAAAAGCTTGTTGAAACAATGAGACTTAAGCAATTATTCAAAATGGGCGGGGCTTACGTTTAGATTGAAGATTTTGTTTTAAAAAACCCAGTAAAGACCTTAAAGTTATTTTAAAAAATAAAATATGTATTTTTAATGAGCTATGATATATTACTTTTCTCTAAATATGAAAACTTAACATTTATTTGCAAAGTCCTCATCTGGCGCCACTTTTGAATTTGCGTGGTGCATTGTGGGTAAATTCTTCTACTGCGCGTGCGCACACTTCTTCGGTGATGGTCAACAGTAACAGCAGGTCCACAGACTTCTCTGCTCCACGAATGTAAGGTAAGTTTTATTTTATTTTATTTTACGTTTGTTACGTGAATGTTAAGGATTCTTTAAAGTCTATAAATGTGGTTAGCAAGCCCCGGTCATTTCAGATCCGTTGGAAAGATGCTTTATTCGGCCCAAGTGACTATCATTGTAACCGCCATTGACAGTTTCCCCGACCCTCCCGCCGGGTGACGTTAACTCAGTGCGTGAGAACGGTCCGTGTAGTCGTGGCCAGTCTACACTCCGAGCTCCGGGGAACGAGCCCGAGAATAGCCTACCGCTTCCCCCGTGAGTGGAGCACTGGGACTGCGTAACGATACATGTAGAGCCTCTCCACCTTGAAAAAAAATGAAATGCGCGGTCCTTCCCGCCCACGACGACGAGGAAAAAGCGGGTTCAGTCTGAGACTCGGAGGGAGAAGGAGCCGTTATGGTCGTATGTGTGAGCATGGATCCTGGGGAACAACCGCCACTGGCCGCGGTGAGGAGCGGGGGAGTTCACGTTGAATCATCCCGCTGTAGCTGCCCCCGCTGCTCACCGCGGCCAGTGAAGGCCCCCGGCATCCCTGCTCACACACATGGCCACTGTACAGTTGTGCGGGGGAGACTGAGATCCGGGACCCGCTCAGGGACTGGAGGTGACGAGACTGTTGGATTTGTGCAGTTTTATTCCTGGAGTCGCAGTTTGGCGCCACTTTCTTCTCCGACCAGAGCAGTCACAGTCAGGAGCTTTCTATTTCAGCCATTATAGCCTTTGTTCGACAGCGTCCGCCAACTTACAGCCCGAATAATCAAATTAAATTGAAATGTCAATTTAATGGATGCAATAGATTTAAATTTCCTTTTTTTTTTTTTTTTTTTTTTTTTTTTTAATAAACTATTATGAAGGACTAAAAAATGTAAAATAAATATAAAAGTATATACAGTCCCTGACAAAAGTCTTGTCGCTTATCCATTTTGTAGAAACAAAAGCTTATAACCTGACTTTAAATTAATCGATTGGTTTTAGAAATGTCTCATATGAAAGCTAAAGCCCTCCCAAATTATGCTCAATATACTAAAATAAATTTGCTTCACTGAAGAAAGATTGATCATTTAATGAACACAGAAAGGTCAGATTTTGGCAAGACAAAAGTCTTGTGGCCTTGTCCTATGATGCACCCAATCCTAGATTACAGCCTCACCTGTGATCAGTTACTGATCAGTCATTAGTGGGTGTGTAGAAAAAGAACCCCAGCACACCAGACCTTCACATCAACTGCAACTTGACCGCTGACAACATGCCTAAGATCCACCCTGAGACCAAAGCGTTAATTATCAAGAGGCTGAAGACCAGATCCACTGCTGAGGTGGCTGACACCTTCAATGTGTCTCAGCGTCAAGTACAAAGAATAAGAAAAAGATCTGAAAAGACTGAAGATGTTTCTGACAAGCCCAGGTCCGGCAGACCCCGCAAGACAACTGCTCGGGAGGACCGTTTGTTGATTCGAAAATCCAAGGCCAGCCCCTTTTCCACTGCAGCAGAGCTCCACCAGGCCTGGTCACCTCAAGTGCCTGTGTCAACCAGAACAGTTTGCAGAATTCTGTCTAGAAATGGCCTCCAGAAAGGTCAGATTTTGTCTTGCCAAAATCTGACCTTTCTGTGTTCATTAAATGATCAATCTTTCTTCAGTGAAGCAAATTTATTTTAGTATATTGAGCATAATTTGGGAGGGCTTTAGCTTTCATATGAGACATTTCTAAAACCAATCGATTAATTTAAAGTCAGGTTATAAGCTTTTGTTTCTACAAAATGGATAAGCGACAAGACTTTTGTCAGGGACTGTATATATTTTTAAATAATAAATAATATTGAAAACGTAATAAAATATGTAACTAAAGAACAAATGTATAAATACCCAAATAAAGAGAAAAAAGTTTATGAAATAATTTTTATACACAAACATGTACCATTTTAATTTACAAATCATGAAAATATAGATTATTCTCTGATGGTAAATATAAATGTATGCTTATTTTTACTCATTTTTACGTAACAGAATAAAAAAAAATAGAACATTTTGACAAAAAGGGAAATAAATGTAAAAATGTATACAAATATTTTTACTACCATAGACAAAATGACAAGTAAAAAATATAGTTACATCATTTACAGATTAAAATGGTGTGTGTTTGTGTATTAAAAAACATACATACATTTTACAAATTAAATGTATGTATTTATTTTGCATTTATTTATTTATTTTATTTACTTTTATTCATTTTATTTTAATGAAATCATTTTAGCCCTCCATAAACTATATGTATAAACTATATACATTCTGTGCCCCATGTAGCTTAGACCTCTTCAAACATAATAGTTTTTCAGTTCAAAGACAAACTATTATGTTTGAAGAGGTTTTGTTCTCCTGTTCTTAGACATTTAAAATATGAAAGTTGAACAGTATTTAAGTGTTAAAATGTAAATTGCAAAACTAGTCAAAAAAAAAAACATCACAAGATTTTTTTTTTCCCCCATATTGTGCAGCTCAACTTAAAAACTCTGAATGCTGATTGCCAAATTAGGTAGGCTTTACCCAGCAAATATAACAGGCTAAAATAAGTAGTAAATATATAAAAAAAATAATAAAAAATAAACGCCTATAAACTGAAGCTTATTAAAGCTTATTCTATATTTGTTTTAGTCTGCACATATTGACTTGTCCTTTTTGCCAACAGCTGACCTGCAGACATTTCCCTGCTCTCTCACCTTCCTCTGCAGAGACCTTCAGACTGAGTCGCTCACCTGCCATCACCTGGTGCCTTCCAACAAAGCAGGTCATTTTTTATTTATTTTTCTACATGTTTTGATTAATGTGCAAGAATATTGTAACCTTTAATAGCGTTCTCTCAAAAAAAATAATTTTCAGCAAGATGGGCCTCTAAGTCGCTCACACACAAACACATACACGCACCAGCTCTTACAGGTTTTGGACTGAACAAGATTTCCAGGGTTTCATAGAAAAAGTTTTCTCATTTTAAAACTACTTTATTTAACTTTTGAGTCTGAAATGCATAAATATCTGAACTTTATGTCGGGCTGCTCATTCAGGATGAAAATAGTAATAATCACAATAATTTAAATCATAATTAAACGTCCCATATTATGCAAAGTTCACTTCAGTGAGCTTTTACTCATGTTTGAATGTAGTTTCCTTATCAGAATCAGCCCCACCACTAGGGCTGTGCAATTTAATCAAATTTCAATTTCAATTATGATTATTGCTGTAATCGATCACAAACATTATCTGTAACTTATAAGTGTGTTGGTAACTGCTCATGTATTTTCTTGAATTGGAAAAGTAGATTCCAGGTGGCTTAATACATTTGTAAAATACATTTGCAACAGTTTGCAACCCACTACTCAACCACTTCCATTCTCCAGCAGTGTCGCATATTAAATGATCCCAATAAATTAGCAATTTTTAAAATAACTCATTCTTTTTGCCAACAGCTCACCATCTGCCTCTTCTCCCTCCGTGGATTCTTCTAAGCTCACAGACAGTGGTTACAGCTGAAAGTATTTTACTTTATCTTAGATTAAAGGTGGGGTAGCTGATTTTTACACTACAAACACTATTGAGGTATTAAATGTGACAACTTTCTCTCCTAAATCCTTCCACACATGTTTAATATCGACATGTATTCATTTTGGTTGCATTTATGGCTTTAAACCTCTTTTTACAAACAGCAAAGTGAAACTGTTGTGACCACCCCATGCACAGCCAATAAGAGCGCAGCATTTGGTTCTTGGTTAGAACTAAAATTCTTCATTATTCAGTTTAGTGATCTCGTTTTTTTTTTTTTTTTTTTTTTTTCACAAAGTGCTGCATCGATCATCTACTTTAGTGGAAAGTACAAAGGTTACTAAAAATGATGCAATCTCATCTTATCAAACAGCCCACAGTCTATTAGGGATGTAACAATATACGAATGTCAGTACAATGGGTTTTGTTTTTTATTTGAAGCTCACAATAAAATATTTATCACAATATTACAGAGGATCTACGGTATTGAGATTATGCTAACAATAGTAAACATTAAAGCAACATTTTCCAGATATTATTTTTTTTAACAATTCAGAATCTATTATATATTGATTATAAGATCTTTTTGGTATTGCGCTATCACAATCTTATCAATATTGTTACATCCCTACAGCCTATTCCAACAACCTTTATTCCCCAAAGATCTGTAGGAGACAATGCTCATGAAAACTGAGCCTGCTGTGCTGACTGTTTGTTGTTGGACAATTTGCTTCTGTATTTTTGGATGACTTTCTGATTTTCTAATGTTTCTGTTGGTATTGACCAAATGTTTCATTGTTTGATTGTCTGACAATTGTGTTTGTGAAATCAACACTCATGTGAAGTCCCCTGAAATAACTGTTGTTGTGATTTTGAGTTGTACAAATAAATGTAATTGAATTTAAATTGAAATGTTGTAATTGTATGTTAAAAATCAAATGGTAGTAAATAATAGAATGAGTAAATGCAAAATTTAAAAAATCTAATTGCTCTAACAACATAAAGTGAATTAGATCCATTAGAAAAACCTTTTGTCATTTTTTGCATAAGATTTTCTCATAGCATTAACAACATTTTTACATTTTAAAACTATTTGCTTTTTACACATTTAATCTATATTAATGGTTGTTGACTTAATTAGATTTTTCTAATTAGTAATTAGAAAAATTGAATTCAACTAATATGAATAAGAAAATACAAAATATGAAAAATCTAATTGGTCTAACAACATAAAGTGAATACCCAATTAGAAAAATCTAATTAAGTCAACAACCAATAACCTAGTAGAATCAAGGCTAAAATTCCTTTTTAAATAGTGTGAAAAGCAAATTGTTTTAAAATGTAAAAATGTTGTTAATGCTATGAGAATATTTTATGCAATAAATGACAAAAGGTTTTTCTAATAGAAGGGGGGTAAACAAAATTCAGTGCAGACAATCTGTCATGAGGGATTTTTATCTGCCATAGTTTTGTTTATTTTGCCTAAGTTTTTGCTGTTGTTGTTGTTGTTGTTTGACATAGAAACTCACTGAGGCTTAGGGTGACCAGATGAGATAGTTTAAAATTCTGGACACTTTTTTTTTGGGGGGGTGGGGGTCTGAATGTGGAGGCGGGGAGAGAAGCGTGCTCAGCTCTTTGAGAGAGACACAAGTCTAGATGCCTGCATCATTCGCTGCACATAGCGCAGAAACCTTAGAAACATTTTTGACAAAACAATAATGTTCCTCACACCAGGAGGCATTGAACATTTAATTCATGTCAGTCTGTCCCATATTTGCTGAATCATGAGCAAAAACACCTGTTGAACTAATGGATCTGCAGATCAATCAGGAAATTACTGCGACGAAGCACATTTCTTTTAAGTAGGCTACTTTTAGAAACCACACAAAACGTGAGTGTCATGACAAAAGTATCTGACTTTAGTATTTCTGTCGAGAAAGTCCACTGCGAAGCGAAGTGGGAAGTCAACTGTGTGCGGAAGGAGCGCGTAGGGATTAATAAAGCAAAAACATTGTGTCCATTTGACATTCAACACTCGCTCTGTGACTGAGGCTTTACATGTCTGACCTCAAGCACTAAGTTCTTCACATCTCATAGTTTACGTTAAATCCACTCTGTGTTCAGCCCAAACTCTACGTGTTAGTTCCAGTTCTTCTGCATTAAAGTCAGTCCTTCATTCCTCCAGGAAAGTTTCTCTGAAGCAGATCTGACAATCACCAAACAAGGAAACTAAGTTTATGAATCTGAATAAACATCAGTGTTTGTCTGTCTGTCCAGCGATCCTGGTCAAAAGTACAAATCCTCTTGAAATCAGCTCGACAAAACTCTGTCCATCCTGTTATTTTGTCAAATGAAGCCTTATCTGTGCTCCGTAGCTAAAGTGTGGTCCATGAAACTGCAGCCTCCTGATTACAGATTTATAAGTTACGTATTTGCGCAGACGGCAGCATCAGGGAGTCTCCCGGCCTCCCTGATGGAACAGTAGGACGCACACATGAACGGGGTTAAAAGCTAACCTGGCTCACGCCAGATCGATATATGTATCACTCTGCATTGAGTTCTACACATATTCGATCTGGAAGGGCTCTAGTCAAAATCAGTTGGGAAAGGGAGGGAGTTCTCGCGAAATACGTCGATCTGATTGGACAAAGCGCCCACCCCACCTTAGCGGTGTTTTAGCTAATCACAAGACATAATCAAAATGACGTATCCCACAAACTGCTTTGTTTCTTACCTGCGTATTGCAGAGGAGACGCCCAAACTTCCGTCGCCAGATGCTGAAGACTAATCCACTGATTTCATTGTGTTCATATAAACACAGTTTGAAGCACTTCACAACAATATTCCACCTCCAGCGAGCAACAGTACGTCCGCGTCTGTTACAGCTGTCCTCCCCGTGGTTGTGTCCATCTCGAGGCGATTTGCGCTTTCCCTGCGCGCTCCGGGTCCGGCGGTCTATCTGCGTCTCTCTCGTGAGCTCCAGGTCCGACGGTCTATCTGCGTCTCTCTCGTGTGCTCCGGGTCCGGTCCTCTCCGTGTTTAGCTATCTACGTTTCCCTCGCGTGCTTCAGTCAATAGCCTTTGCAGCAGTACCTGCGTCTGCTCGCCATGTTTGTTGTTTTGCTCTGAGCGTGACGCCTGGCACTCGCTGATTTCACATCTGTAAATCCCGCCTCCTCCTGTAGAGAAGCCTTCTGATTGGTTCGAGGATTCGATACTCGGCTCAAACCATAGGGCGGGAGTCTTTCAAGATGGTTTCTCGTGGATTTGTAAACCCACAAATACCGCGAGAATTCATCTTGCTGCGCAAGGTTAGTTAAAAGCAGCATTTGTCCCTCGCTGTGTCCTGATTCTGAGAGAGCGGGAGAGCGAGAGTCCGGTCGAGATGCAGCTCTCTAAATCAGTCTGCCGTGTGTAAAAGTGCAGCTCCTAGAAAGAATACAATCCGTAAAATGTGGGTTAATGTGACCTCTGCACATGATGACTATTATTATGATTATTTCAAGTCTATTTACGGTCAAAAAGTCCCACAGTGGATTTTTAATATTGTGAGGACAAAACAAAAACAGTTTCCTAGTAGAAAATGTAATAAGTTAAAAATAATGGAATGTCTTAGAAAATATAGACTGTAACATTTGGAATGAAGCATGAGTAATTTATGTGTTTGTATTCTCTCACACCGGTGTGTAAACAGACTTGAACAGACGCTGCGTTGCTATGGTGACGGCGTCTGAGGTTGTGTTGGTGTGAAAGAGCCTTCACTCTGTTGTACAAACAGTTTACATTAATGAGTAATATTGTTTATTTGGACTGTTTCAGATCAAAAGACAATCCCAGACCAGAAGTAGGACTAAATCAGGACGATCTCCGGTCTAAACCAGGTCCAGGCCCCAGTGGAGTCTCTCTGAGGAGCGATCGATCTAAAGGAGCTGTTATTAACTTTGAAGATGGACAAAACACTTCTCCAGAGCTCAGGTCAGTCTCAAACCAGGACTAAACCTGGACTAAAGAGGGACTAAGGCGGGACCAAAGAAGGACTAAAACAAGACTGCAGCAGGACTTTTTAGACTCAGTCTTGTTCTCTCTTCTCATTGGTGCACAGGTCCGAGGATCGAAGCGTTCTCATTGGTCAGGAGCCTCAGACGGAGCTGGACTCCATCTTCCAGGTTTGAGGTGTAAATGTGAAGTGTGAATGTTCTCACTTTAAACTTCTCTGTGTGGAAAACAGCAGCTTTTGTACAAATAAATATAGTCAACATCAGAGACCACTGACACTTAACACTGAGAGTGGATCAGAGCTAGGGCTTGCACCGACTAGTCAACTAGTCGACTAGTCGACTATAAATGTCCCCCGCGACTTCTTTGAGAGGTAGTCGACTAGTCGAAGAATATTTAAATCAGAGGTTGGCTTAAGAGAAGGCTCTTTTAAACTTGTGTCTCTATAACACATAAATGTCAGTAATGTGTCCGATACTTCCCCGGCCCGTTCTAGGTCTCTCCCCGCGCTGTTCTTTCGCCCCAGGAGGCTTTGTCCGCCGCCTCGGCACACTGGAGCGCGCTGTAGACTACCCCGGCCTTGCATAGCGCACGGAGACGCTGTGCCCCCACTACCGAGCGCGACCCGGCTCCACTCCAATAGCAAACAAACTGTCCGTCCCAAAACGCTTTGTCTAGCCGAGCGCGTTGTATAGCCCAGCTCAAACGCTCGGACCGTTCGCTCCAACGCGCCTGGGTCAGCTGTCTCCAAGCCCACGTCATCCACCTGGACCCGAGTCTGTGGATCCACAGTGGTCTTTGGTCTAAGAAAGTTTTACAGCGCGGTTTGTGGGAGAAGGAGACGAGAGGAAAAGAGTGGTGAGTGATGTGTGTGGAACCAGCTGCTTCAGGTGGATTTGTGTTTCCTTCACTGTTTAAAACGCACTGACCAAACGTCCACAGCTCAGTGTGTGAGTGTGGGCAGACTGGATCCAAGCCGCTGTCAGAGCGAGAGCCTCCGCCCTCGGCACGCACAAATATGCTTATTTAGCTTTTTTTTCTTCTTTTATGTAAAATCAAAGAGCCTACGTTCAGATTTATTACAGGGCATTAAGTACGTCTAATGTTTTCTGATAATATGGTCAGAATAAATAAGCTGTTTCTAGTAATTGCCCAGGCAAAATCATCGTGCCTTTGGATCTTTGTTTTTGTTAAAGGGACTGTACTCGCAACTTTGCAACAAGATAACTTAAAAGCAATTTCCCCTTAGCACTGATGTCTTGTTAATGTATATAATCAGGTGGAAATTAGTCTCCAAAGTCCTGTCTATGTCTAATAAAATCCCGTTTGTGTGCAGCTTTTTCTGTTTTTGTTTTTAGCATTGTGGCTAACTGTTGTTAGCATAGTGACTCACCTCGCTGCTAAAAGCTGTGAAAAAACATTAAAACTCATCATAATGAACAATTCTGAAGCTCAGAATGCATTAGCTACGTGAGGAAATCATGTAGCCTGAAGGAAAAAGGTTAAAATTAATTATTTCTGTTTGTTTACATTTTTAGGATGCAAAAATCAGGTACAGTCCCTTTAATGACGTCATCGACTAGTCGGAGTCGACTCAACTAACTTTCATCTGTTTGTGTGAATATAAGCGCTCATACAGCATCTCTCCTCTCTCACAGCGCTGTCATTAGACTCGTGGTCAATTTCGGAGGCGGACTGGGGCGGGGCGGAGCTGCATGTAGTGGGATCCCTGCGTCAGACGCTGTGCTGCTGCTCTGTCCCCTGCCTCGTACTGAGATGATGGTTTAATTCACAACTGTGCTTTAAGCAGCACCGGAAATCAAGACAGGAAAAGTGGGAGAAAGTGTGATGCGATTCAGAACCGAGACGTAAGAAGTGACAAACTGCACTGCTCCTGCTTGTAGGGCCGGTGCTGTGAGAGCTGCGTGAGGCAGGACAGATCCAGAGCTCTGTGGGGCTTTGCTTACTGAATAGATTCTGTTCACTGGGAAAAGAATGCGCCAGTGCGAGCCTGACGTCTGTTAGTTGCAGTTAGAAAAGAAACAAAATGAACGCGCAAAAGAGACACATGCAAATGACGCGCGTGCACAATATGCGCGTGCATGCGTATTATTTTGGGCACCCACGCAAAAAACTATAAATCGGCGCCTATGACTGGGAGGACATATTAACATAAGGAGAATACTGCGTAAAACAGACCAAATACAACATCTATTAACTGATTCTAACTTAGTTTTCTGTGTTTCTGAACAAACTCCACTGGACTATTTTAGTAAACATTTGTTAAAGATTATGGGAAAAAACAAACAAACAAACAGCATAGCAAAAGTTAGAAGTCACACTTTTCTCAGTCGGTTGTTACACTTTTCTTGGGTCGGTTGTCACTCTTTTCTTGGGTCGGTTGTCGCTCTTTTCTCAGGTCGGTTGTCACTCTTTTCTTGGGTCGGTTGTCACTCTTTTCTTGGGTCGGTTGTCACTCTTTTCTCGGGTCGGTTGTCACTCGTTTCTTGGGTTGGTTGTCACTCTTTTCTCGGGTCGGTTGTCACTCGTTTCTTGGGTTCGTTGTCACTCGTTTCTTGGGTCGGTTGTCGCTCTTTTCTTGGGTCTGTTGTTACACATTTCTTGGGTCGGTTGTCGCTCTTTTCTTGGGTCGGTTGTTACACTTTTCTTGGGTCGGTTGTTGCTCTTTTCTTGGGTCGGTTGTTACACTTTTCTTGGGTCAGTTGTTGCACTTTAAAAATACTGTATTTTAAATATTCCAGTTCAAAGCAAACATGAGTGTAAAGACTTCCAGATGTGAGGCTCAAACTGACGGTTGGAGACTGAGCCAAAGGTTGTGTCTCGTGGCAGCTCCTCTGCACAGTCTTGGCTTTGCTCTTGGCTCTGTGTCCACTGATCTTCAGTGTTTGGTAAGAAGCAGTCTTCACCTGTATGTGAAGCCGTATGCAGCGCACACTTTGGTTGTGTGAGGACAAGTGAGAAGGTTGAACACTTCTTTTCCTCAGGCTCGTTCCCCGGAGCTCGGAGCGGTAGAATGCACTGTTCCTCCCCAGTCATAACACTCCTTTTCCGTGGAACTGAGAGATCAAACCTCGAGCATTTTACCCGGAGCTCGGGGCCGTAAACTGGCTCTGTTTCTTAACATATCACAGCACTCTTTTCCCGGGGAAAAGAGACCAAGCCTTGGTGCAGTTCCTAGAGCTTGCAAAATGCAAAACCCAAAATCAAATAACAGATGTTTTTCTTTTTTTTTTTTTTTTTTGGGGGGGGGGGGGGGCATTTTCGATTTTTGTTTTTATCACATATTTAAAAAATGTCTCGTGTTATGACCTAATTTTGATAATGGAAAACAGGAAACGGTCGTTTTTCACACAAACACAACACAGACTCATATTTGGAAAGAGGTCAATGAGATTGTCTTTGTTCACAGAATCTGGAGACACAAGTCCTGGAGTTTGTCCAACAGCAGCTGCAGAGGCTCAGACTCCTGCTCTCAGATCACCCACAATGCTCTGAGAGTGAGGGGGCGGAGCTAAGCACAGAGGTTCTGAACATCAGCCTGGACTTCCTGAAGAAGATGGACCAGGAGCCTTTGGCCCAGCTTCTGCTCAACAGTAAGAAGCTCCAGATGCCCTCCCTGTGTCAGAGCTGATCACTGATACAAATGATCAGAACTAAACATTTGTGACTTTGACTTTTGGACTTTTCTTATAAAATATAACAGACTTTATAACTCGTGTGTTTCAGGGACCAAAGGTGAAGTTGCAGTTTGCAGAGATGAACTGAAGTCTCATCTGCAGCAGAAGTTCAGCCGTGTGTTTGAGGGCGGGGCTAAAGCAGGAGACTCCGCCCCCTGAACCAGATCTACACAGAGCTCTACATCACAGAGGGCGGAGCCTCAGAGGTCAACCAGGAACATGAGGTCAGACTCATGGAGAGCGCGTCCAGAAGAGCGGCCGCTCCAGAGAAAACCATCACCTGTGAAGACATGTTTAAGCCCGCCCACATTCACCACAGCCAATCAGAGCGGTGCTGACTGTGGGCGTGGCCGCGTGGGGAAAACAGTTCTGACTCAGAAGTTCAGTCTGGACTGGGCTGAAGGCAGGACCAACCAGGAGCTGCAGCTGCTGTTCCCGTTCACTTTCAGAGAGCTCAATGTGCTCAGAGACACACAGTTCAGCCTGGTGCAGCTGCTGCAACACTTCTTCAGTCCATCCAAAGATCTCTGCAGCTTCACACAGCTCCAGGTGCTCTTCATCTTTGACGGTCTGGACGAGTGCAGACTTCCTCTGGACTTCAGCCGAACCCGGGTCCTGACTGACCCCACAGAGTCTGTCTCAGTGGACGTGCTGCTGGTAAACCTCATCAGGGGGAGCCTGCTTCCCTCCGCTCTCCTCTGGATAACCACACGCCCTGCAGCGGCCAATCAGATCCCTGCTGAGTGTGTCTCCATGGTGACAGAGGTCAGAGGCTTCACTGACCTGCAGAAAGAGCTTTACTTCAGGAAGAGGTTCACACACGACACAATCATCTCCCACATCAAGAGCGTCCGCAGCCTCTACATCATGAGCTACATCCCCATCTTCTGCTGGATCTCTCCACAGTTCTACAGAAGCTTCTGGAACAAACAGAGGAACCAGAGCTGCCCCGGACTCTCACACAGATGTACGTCCACTTCCTGGTGCTGCAGGCCAAAGTCAAGAACATCAAGTATCATCAGGGATCAGGAGCAGACCTTCACTGGACTCCAGAGACCAGGGACATGGTTCTGTCTCTGTCCAAACTGGCCTTTGAGCAGCTGCAGAAAGGAAACCTGATCTTCTACCAGAGTGACCTGAGCGAGTGTGGGCTGGACGCTGAAGAGGCAGCTCGTTACTCCGGAGTGCTCACACAGGTCTTTAGAGAGGAGCCAGGCCTGTACCAGGACAAGGTCTACTGCTTCATCCATCTGAGTCTGCAGGAGTTTCTGGCTGCTCTTCACGTCCATCAGACCTTCTACAGCTCTGGACTGAACCTGATGGAGACACCACACTCCTCTGAGAGTCCTGAGTCTGAGGTGTCCTTCTACGTCTCTGCTGTGGACCAGGCCTTACAGAGTCCAAACGGACACTTGGACCTGTTCCTGCGCTTCCTCCTGGGGCTGTCTCTGCCGACCAATCAGAGGCTGCTGCAGGGTCTGCTGACTCACACAGGAAGTGACACGACCAATCAGGAGACAGTAAAGTACATCAAACAGAAGCTGAATGAAAAGAGTCTGTCTGCAGAGAGAAGTCTGAACCTGTTTCACTGTTTGAACGAGCTCAACGACCAGAGTCTGGTGAAGGAGATTCAGAGACACATGAGACAAAGACACATCGCTGGTAAAGACATGTCTCCTGCTGATTGGTCGGCTCTGTCCTTCGTCTTACTGTCCTCAGACTCAGACCTGCAGGAGTTTGACCTGAGGAAATATGAGGCCTCAGAGAGAGCTCTGCTGGGTCTGCTGCCAGTGGTCAAAGCCTCCACCAAAGCCCTGTGAGTCCAACTGTCTCTAATGTCCCTCTGTCCTCACACTGTCTCTAATGTCCCTCTGTCCTCACACTGTCTCTAATGTCCCTCTGTCCTCACACTGTCTCTAATGTCCCTCTGTCCTCACACTGTCTCTATGTCCTCTGTCCTCACACTGTCTCTAATGTCCCTCTGTCCTCACACTGTCTCTAATGTCACTCTGTCCTCACACTGTCTCTAATGTCCCTCTGTCCTCACACTGTCTCTAATGTCTCTAATGTCCCTCTGTGTCTTCAGTCTGAGTGGCTGTGGACTGTCTCCTCACAGCTGTGGTCCTCTGGCCTCAGTCCTCAGCTCGTCCAGTCTCACACACTTAGATCTCAGTCACAACGACCTCCAGGACTCAGGAGTGGAGCTGCTGTGTGAGGGACTGAAGAGCGCCCCCTGCAGACTCCACACTCTCAGGTGAGACACACATGAGTGTAACACTGCCCCTTGTGTCCACATGAGTGTACACTGCCCCTTGTGTCCACATGAGTGTAACACTGCCCCCTTGTGTCCACATGAGTGTAATGCTGTGTCTTTAGGCTGTCTGGATGTCTGGTGTCAGAAAGGGGCGGGGCTGCTCTGGCCTCAGCTCTAAGCTCCGCCCACTCCCGTGTGACAGAGTTAGACCTGAGCTACAACCATCCAGGCCCCTCAGCAGAGCTCCTGACCGCTCTACAGCGCCCCCTACAGTCTGTCAGGTGAGACTACACTACAGTCTGTGACTCCACACTGCCCCCTACAGTCTGTGACTCCACACTGCCCCCTACAGTCTGTGACTCCACACTGCCCCCTACAGTCTGTGACTCCACACTGCCCCCTACAGTCTGTGACTCCACACTGCCCCCTACAGTCTGTGACTCCACACTGCCCCCTACAGTCTGTGACTCCACACTGCCCCTACAGTCTGTGACTCCACACTGCCCCCTACAGTCTGTGACTCCACACTGCCCCCTACAGTCTGTGACTCCACACTGCCCCCTACAGTCTGTGACTCCACACTGCCCCTACAGTCTGTTCTTGTGTGTTGCAGGCTGCTTCCTGCTGGAGAGCGTTGGATGGTTCCAGGTCTGAGGAAGTGTGAGTGTTTTTTCACTTTGCCACATGCTAACAACACTAAACAGCACGTTTCCTGGACACAGTAAAGTCTGTGCTTAGAAAACACATTTACCTTTGTTTACATCAGACACATGTGGAGGGAATTACACACTGTTACCTAGCAACCACACTGTCAACAACAACAGTTGTGAGGCCTTTTACTCTCACATCTGTGGTTTTCTTCAGTGAACCTTTGTGCCTCTGTTCCACCAAACTAACTCTTCATCACAACAACACCACAATGAGACCAGACTTTCTTTAAACCGTCCCACACATTGGATGGATTTCCTGTGTTTTAGATTGTGTCTGATGTAAAACACCAAACACACTGAGAATCAGGACAAAGTGACTTTGTGGTGACATATGTTTGTGTTTCAGACGCCTGTGACTTCTCTCTGGATCCAAACACAGCTCAGATAAATCTGATTCTGTCTGACGACAAACTGACTGTGACTCTTGTGAAGCAGAAGCAGGATTATCCAGATCATGAAGACAGATTCACAGACTACTGGCAGGTCCTGAGCTGCACTGGCCTGAGGGGGCGCTGTTACTGGGAGGTGGACTGGAGCGGGGGGGAGGTTGAATAGCAGTGAGTTACAAAGGAATTGAACGCAAAGGACAAGGAGAGGATTGTGAGTTTGGATTCAATGATCAGTCCTGGAGTCTGAGGATCAATGATGGAGTGTACTGGGTCTTTCACAACAGGAACTCAACAGCACTCTCACACAAAGTGGGCGTGTCCTCGGGCAGAGTGGGCGTGTCCTCAGGCAGAGTGGGCGTGTCCTCGGGGGAAGAGGGCGTGTCCTCAGGCAGAGTGGGCGTGTTCCTGGACTCTGAGGCTGGAGCTCTGAGCTTCTATGAGATCAGTTCTGATGATAAACTGTTCCACCTTCACAGCTTCAGCTCGTCCTTCTCTGAGCCTCTGTTTCCTGGGTTTGGTCTGGATAAAGAAGGTTCCTCTGGACTGTGGTGAAACAGACTAAACACTGACTAAACACTTTACAAAGAGAGAAAAAAAAAGTAAGAAAAAAAAGCTCCTCATAGTGTCTTAGGTAATGTAAATGTTTATTGTAAAAATGTATAAAGTCTTTTATTCTCTGAAACCAGGCCGTGTCTTGTTAGCATGCCATGTTGTTGTTAGATCCCAGTCATTCTGAGCTTAAATAACTAAATACTTTTAGCTGAGGAGTGAGTTTGAATCTCAGTGACAGAAACATGAAACACAGTGACATTTGATCAACATTTCTTCTTTTATTCTGGTGTTTGTGGAGTCTGATCTGTGTCTGTAGGATCAGTCTCATGCTTTTCTACATTATGTCTTTGGGACTCAATAAAAACTGTAAAAACACATCTGAAGACGTCTGAAAACCTCTGATTCTCTCTTGTTTGAAGCTAACATTAGCAGCCGCAGCTAGCTTCAGGTTTATTTACTGCAAAAGGAAAAAGACAAGTTAAGCTGCTGTTCACGTCAGGATTGAGTCAAGACCAAACTCTTCACAATCAATCAGCTTCAAAGTGGATCAATCAGCTCCAAAGTGGATCAATCAGCTCCAAAGTGCAAAGGACAATATTTAACGGTTATGGAAGAGTATGGATACATTAATGGAAGGGGGAAAATAAATTCAGAATCTATTCAACTCCAGATTAATGAAACAATCCAAAAAGATGACTCAGAGTTAGTTACATATTTTAATGAATATTTTGTAAATTCTGTAAATAATTTGGTAGCTTCCTTCCCAAAGCCAACATGTGTGCAAAACTCAACAGAAGTAGATGATTCCCTTTTTAAATTGTGTAATATAAATGAAGAAAACATTTTGAAATATTTACTCATGTAAATAATAGTAAAACAAAAGATCATTTTGGAATTGACACTGTTTTGTTAAAAGAATACAAAGAGATTTTAACTCCAATCTTAACAAAAGTTCATAATCAGTCAATAAATCAGATTTTTTTTCCTGCAGTGGTTAAGCCAATATTTAAGGCAGGAGACAAGCTCCTGGTCTCAAATTATAGACCAATCAGCATCCTTCCCGCCATCTCCAAGGTCTTTGAGAAAGTAGTAGCAGAGCAGCTTGTCGAGCACTTAGACACCACTGCAGCATTAAATCCTTTACAGTTTGGGTTCAGGAAAAGATACTCAACCGAGACGGCATGTTGCTACTTATTAGAAGATATTAAATCGAGTCTGGATGGTGGAGGAGTTGTAGGAGCGGTCTTTCTGGATTTCTGAAAGGCCTTTGATACAGTTAATCACGAATTACTCATTAGCAAATTATCACAATTTTCCTTACACAAAAATACAAAGAATGGATTCAATCTTATCTTAGTGACAGGAAACAATGTGTGGCACTGAATAACTTTAAATCTCCCCTCAGAGCTAACAGCATGGGTGTGCCACAAGGGTCATTTCTTGGCCCCCTGCTGTTCACGCTCTATATTAATGACCTGCCAACTGTATGTAATGCAAAAATGATTATGTATGCCGATGACACTGTTATCTATATTCATGGGAAAAATGCAACTGAAGTCTCCAAAAAATTAACAGAGGAACTGACAAAAATGTATTTCTGGTTAAAATACTCATGTCTTACTTTAAATGTCGACAAAACTGTGTCCATGTTTTTTGCAAATCGGCACAAACTTCAAAATGTCCCTGAAATGCTAATTGAAGGTCAAAAAATCAAAAATGTAGATCAGGGTAAATATTTGGGAATTCACTTTGAACCAACTTTATGTTTCAGGAAACACATTAAAAAGATGACAAATACATTCAAATTTAATCTGGCCAATTTTAGATACATAAGAAACTCTTTAGGGACATATCTGAACGCAATGATCGTCCCACATTTCCTTTATTGCATCACAAGTTGGTCACAGGCCTGTAAATCTGCTCTGAGACACTTGAATCATTGTATAAAAGTTCTTTAAGGATTCATGACAAGAAAGGCTGTTCATTTCATCACTGTCACATTCTTGCAAAACATAAAATACTAAGCTTTGATAATTTGATTGTGTATTAAAATGTTTGTCTACTGTACACAATTATCCATTATACTGCTGCTCCTGCACTTAAAAACTCTGACACATCTCGAGCCACTAGATCCACTGAGCGCGGGGAGTGTAGGATCCCTAAGCGCAGAACAACATTTGGAAGTTCTGCTTTCTCCTGTGTGGCGGTCCGTCAGTGGAATATGTTACCAACAGAGCTGATAACATCTACAAATAACAGCACATTTTCACACCAAACTTGCTCTCATTACACGGACTGATGTGTGTTTGTATTTTAAAGTGATTGTGTGAAGTGCTGAGAGAACGAATGACCTGTAAGAGATAAAATGGGATTTTATAATGTGAATGATGTGGCAGATTTTTTAAGATGTACTGGTCATTTTAGTCCCACTTTCATTGAATGTGTTCCTTTTATCTGTTGTTAATCAGCCTGCCCAGGGACTACACTTGTGCTATGCATCTCTCCTATGTAAGGTTAATGTGTATTGTACATTGTCCCTGTTTCATTAAATAAACTAAACTAAACTAAGTGTCTGAATATAGGACATGACAGCAGCTCTGCCGTTAAGAGAGAAAAACTGTCTGTGACTTAAAAAAAGTAACTCACCTGTTTTTAAATGTAGAGAGGAGAAAGTTCAGATATTTGTCTAAAATGTAAAAAGTAAAAGTAAAAAGTCCCCAGATGTTTAAAGTCCAGATACTAAAAGACAGCACTGGAGTAAAAACAGTCAAACTCTTTATTGTTCAGTTCAGACAGTTCACAGAGTCTCATTTTTTCTCACAGACTTTTAGTAGAAAACACACAGTTTACTCATTTACAAGTCCAAAAGTTGAAGCGACATTTGAATGATTATTTATTTTGGATAATCTGGTTGAGTGGTGTAGTGGTGGTTGGTTTCCGTGAGTAAACGTGTCACTCTCCGGTGAAGGTCGGGTTTGTCACGGTGGTGGTGGCGTTTTTAAAGAGAGGATTATCAGCCTGAAACACAAGAGGACCAGGTCAGAGGTCACACACGCTCAAGTCGCTATAGTAACCACACTTCAAGTGAAATAATCTCCAGTGCAGTAGAACATGTGACTAACCTGGTTGTTTTAGTTTCAAGTTCTCTTGACAAGATTTTTAATCAAATCTTTTCTTGATTCAAACAATTATGACTTAAAACAAAACACATTTACTTCAAATAAGTTTTTATCTCTAGAGAAGATAAATCAGGAAAGAATCTCTTAACCCTTGTGTCCCGTTAGAAAAAAGTTCCTAATCTTCTGTTAGCGCCCTTTTTATTTGACAGCTTTAAAATTTAAGTAAAATATATATTTTTCAGGTTTGAATGGGGAAACTGTGTCTTACTATTCACAGGCCTGTTTCAATGGGCAGTATACACAATTCATCTAAAAGTCTAAACATGACTTATTTCACTTCTTCTGGAAAGGAACAAACATAAAAGTTTGGAAAATCACACTTTTATAGTGGATTTTCAGAGCAGTAAAAAAAAAGTGTTTATAATGGAAGTCAATGGGACAAAATGGCTCCAACAGAACAAGAGGAAGAAAAAACTACAAACTGCTTCTGCACAAAAACTACAAATACATCAAAGTCAAGTCCAGACTAATTTTTAACATGCCCAAGGCTGTAATAAAAGGTGAAAAAAAAAAATCCAGATTATATTCACATTTTATATGAAAAATGGGCCATTTTGTGTCACATTTTCACCTCTGAGAATCAGCTTTTATATAAGTCTGTACAAATATTAAAACACTGAGGATTTTTTTCTAATTTGGTGTTTTTAGTCAGAACAGAAGTGGATTAACAGATTCAAGCAAAGAAGTTTGAAAAATAAACATTTTACTTTAATTTTACAGCCGTCAAAAACTAGTGGAGTAAAAGGCTCTAACAGAACATAAGGACAGCTCATGTGTAAGTGACAAGACTCTGGGTTTAGGGAAACTGTGAGTGGATTTTTGAAAATATGACTCAATCTAAGGTTTGTAACAAGAAATCATTGAAATATCTAAAAAACTGTAGCAAAGGTGGACAATTAAAAAATTAAAAATGCCAAAAAATTTAGTAAAACCCCCCAACGGGACACAAGGGATAAAACAAGTGTAGCGATTCGAGGGTTTAGCTTCCAGTTGGTACATAGATTTTGTTAACATTAGAACTAAAAGTTTGATTTGTCTCCAACAACGCCACCGGGCAACGCCCGGAAAAGAACCAAATGAATTAAGGCGCACAGGTAAGCTCATGATGATAGAATGACAGGCAGTGTTCCATGTTTACATATTGCTTTATTCACAATGTTAGGTAAATCAGTTCTTTTTATTATTATAATAGCTCAGTCCACAGTCCACTATTTTGAGTTTGTCCATTCATTGTCCATTAAGTTATCCTTGTTGTCACAACGTTTCCCATAACCAACCAGTTCCAGTTCAGACGGGTGGATTCCAAGACCGGCAGGTGACACAAGCTCGACAATTAGGGACGTGACATCAGTCCCAAAAAGGCAGGGCAGCAGCTGGATATCTCCCCCACCCTGAATAAAAACTGTATTAAGACACGATGCGACATAACAAATATCTAAGGCAACTATTAAATGTACCTGTTAATGAGGCTTAAACATCCTGATCTACGCGATTGGTGCTGCAGACACCGTGGGCAACGTTCTATAGTAAAAATAAGCGAGTTAGCCACTTAGCAACAAGCACTTACAGCTGCAAGCTAGGAGACAGCCCTTGCCTCAAAGCCAAACATCGGAGGCACAGAGGAGGACAACATTCAGCGCATCGAGAGGTGCGGGGCTGCCGCAGCTGTAGGCCTAGCAGCTAGAGGAAACAAGACTTTAGTAGGCTATAAATAAAGCGTGATTTATCGAAGCTAGGCGCTTACCTGCAGAGCCATGACACAAGCACACTCAACCCGGAAGGAGCCAGACACCGGGGAGGCGGAGTGAGCGAAGTCAGAGGGCGCATGACAGGTGACGTGCCCCTTTTATACGCAACGCGCTACGCATCTGTTTAATAAAAACATTACAAAAATAGCATTTACGTGCTGCCCGCAGCTCGTCATGCTACATTCTACCCCCCCAAAATTGTATTGTCGTCCCGACAATACCAGGACATATATGGAGGGCGCGGTAAAGCAGTCCACTCCCAAGGCCAGGTATAGTGGGCAGGGTTAAGCCACCCATAACTGACCACACTCATTCACACTACAGTGGGAGGCGCTATGAAGCTTTCCCATTCCACATGACAGCAAACAACTACCCAAGCTGCTTAGTCTTGCCTCACCATTCAACTAGTTGAACTAGACAAGGTGCCGTGAAGGCTGCAGACAGGCACGTTGAATGCTACTCACAATTACAGTAGACACTATAACTTCACTGCTCTACAACGGCTGCTATGACGCCTTTGGTCACTGAGGAATCCTCCATCTCAGTAAACCTTCCGCTGCTCAGGGTTACAGGTCGCCTCACACAATTCACATGACAATGTTTGACACATTAAAATACAGCTTCCTTATTGTTACACCGCTTACAAAGGCTAAATAAGGTGCCCTGAAGGCTTGTTAGCTGCACTACTGAAAGTTAAAACTTAAAACCAACTTGGCCCTCTCGCTTTACCATGGCTCTTCCTCGCTGACCTGATATTACAGTAGTGTGCATCCAGACGGGAGGCATCCTTCATCTCGCCTGCTGACCACTGTCTGGGGTATGATTCCCAACTGGAGGCCGCCAGGTAAAGCACCTTATGAGAGCGCCAGCTTGCTGTGACTTCCCTCACTACCACCTCATTACTCCCGTCAAAACACCAGTACGCCAACTGCTGCCCTGCCTGCACAAAGAAAAAACATGTTAGTTTGACACAAAACAAAGTACAATTGTTTCAACAGTAGTAGTAACATTCAAATAGAGATCATCATAAGTGAGCATCCATCCAACCATGTCCTTAGACCAAAATGTTTGTCATTTAAAATTAAACTAAGCCAAAACACACAATGCAAAATAAAAGTCACACATAAAACAAATTCATGCAGGTGTGAAAGCACGCTAAACAAAATGACAGTCAAAATAGTCAGTAAGGTCTGATCAAGAGAAGGCCACAAATTACTAACCTTCAATAGAGAATAAACTACTACCATAAAACACAAAAATTAGCTGTAACTGTAGCATCAATATGAAACAAGCCATGTCATTAACCCATGATCCTGCCAACAACGCCAAGTGTAGCAATTCGAGGGTTTAGCTTCTATTGGTACATAGATTTTGTTAACATTAAAACTAAAAGTTTGATTTGTCTCCAACAACGCCACCGGGCAACGCCCGGAAAAGAACCAAATTAATTAAGGCGCATAGGTAAGCTCATGATGATAGAATGACAGGCAGTGTTCCATGTTTACATATTGCTTTATTCACAATGTTAGGTAAATCAGTTCTTTTTATTATTATAATAGCTCAGTCCACAGTCCACTATTTTGAGTTTGTCCATTCATTGTCCATTAAGTTATCCTTGTTGTCACAACGTTTCCCATAACCAACCAGTTCCAGTTCAGACGGGTGAATTCCAAGACCGGCAGGTGACACAAGCCGACAATTAGGGACGTGACATCAGTCCCAAAAAGGCAGGGCAGCAGCTGGATATCTCCCCCACCTGAATAAAAACTGTATTAAGACACGATGCGACATAACAATATCTAAGGCAACTATTAAATGTACCTGTTAATGAGGCTTAAACATCCTGATCTACGCGATTGGTGCTGCAGACACCGTGGGCAACGTTCTATAGTAAAAATAAGCGAGTTAGCCACTTAGCAACAAGCACTTACAGCTGCAAGCTAGGAGACAGCCCTTGCCTCAAAGCCAAACATCGGAGGCACAGAGGAGGACAACATTCAGCGCATCGAGAGGTGCGGGGCTGCCGCAGCTGTAGGCCTAGCAGCTAGAGGAAACAAGACTTTAGTAGGCTATAAATAAAGCGTGATTTATCGAAGCTAGGCGCTTACCTGCAGAGCCATGACACAAGCACACTCAACCCGGAAGGAGCCAGACACCGGGGAGGCGGAGTGAGCGAAGTCAGAGGGCGCATGACAGGTGACGTGCCCCTTTTATACGCAACGCGCTACGCATCTGTTTAATAAAAACATTACAAAAATAGCATTTACGTGCTGCCCGCAGCTCGTCATGCTACACAAGTCAAATAATCAGAGTCAGACTTGGTCTTATTAAGTGGATATTAAAATGAGTCTAACTGCACTTTTTTACAGTGTAGTAACTTTACTCTGAATGGTTCACACTTCATCCGGAACATTCTCATGTCAGGTGCATGTGTGATCGGGGCTTTAGAATCTAAACCGATACCGATACCGATACTGAAGCACTGACCTCGGCCCAGCGGGACTTCTTCTTCTCGTTCTCAAACTTGCGGAACTCCTTCAGGTCTTTCATGTAGAGCAGGAGTTTGACCAACATCAGCAGCAGAACGCCGATGAGAGCCACAGACGCCACGGAGGCAGCGACGATGGCCACCAGGCTGGGGGGGCAGTCTGCGGGAGGGCATCAGGGTTAGATACACACTTTAAACATACACACACACCAGGCTGGGGGGGCAGTCTGCGGGAGGGCATCCGGATTAGACACACACTTTAAACACACACACACACACACATGAGGCTGGGGGGGCAGTCTGCGGGAGGGCATCCGGGTTAGACACACACTTTAAACAAACATACTTGTAAGGCAGGTTCAGTGAGGACCTCCAATATGGGGACCTCACTTTTCTGAAGGAAATTACGTCACCAAAACCAGTCTCCATTTTTTCTCTTGAACATAGAAGCTCAGGAAAAAAGTGAACCAAAAACTCCATTGTTTTCTTTTTTTTTTTTTTTTTAGTTTTTCATGTTTTTGGAGATTTATGGGGACTTACAAATTATGTAGTACCACTCACTCACACACACACAGCAGGGGCGCTCTAACACACATACACTCACCAGACGGCGGCAAGATAAAAAAAGAAAATTAACCCTTTGGGCGCCAAGGTTTTTTTCAGTGGAAATGCGGTTTTTACTCTCCAACTTTCCAAAGGCTGTAGCTTAAATTTACTTTAAGATAGAGCTCTACTATAAATTGGAAAAGTGTTAGGTATTAATCAAAGATTATAAATATGGTAATATATTGTATATATGTAGAATATTATTTATGTTATGCCCTTATTATTGCATGTTTTTTAGATCGCTGAATAAGACTGTTTTTTGACAGTAAAAACAGGGAGATATACATGCTTTATTATTTATTTTTTTCATTTTTTTAGAGGAATAATGAATTAGAAATAGCACCAATAAGAGTAAACTCTCTCCCCGCCTCCTCCCCCTGCTAACCTCCGCGGTGCGTCCTGCCGCTCTCCCCCGCCTCCTCGCACTGATGCCGGGGGGGACTTCGGCGGGCGCGCCGGTGGCGTTAACCTCCGTAACCACTCTCCCCCTCCTTCTAGAACCTACATACTATCCCTGCCCCATGTGCTACACGTGTTTTGTAACAGGAAAAGTTTGTTTCGAATCAGTCCGCGCTGTTATTTGTCCCTCCAAGCCGAGCGCCCGGAGGGGCTGCCGTGGCACTACCGCTGCTGAGATCAGCGTACCGATTCTCACTCTCACTCCCGCTCTCATCGTCTGAGAACGTAATCGTCTTCCTCACAACGTCAATCTACCAGTATCAGGCTCAAAGCCTTCGCTCTGGTGAAAGTTTTCACCAGTACCGCCTCGCAAAAAGTCAAAACCAGCGCTCCCTCGCCTCGTCTCCCTCTCGCTTCTCTTCACACACAGCTGACTTAAAAAAGCAGCCCCTTTGACCCGCCCTCGTTGAGTTTTATCCAATACGAACCTATGGTAATTTTGGGCTTAAAAGAAAGCTCTGGATGTCGGCAATCTAGTGGACGCAGGTAGAAACAGTGTTTTTGATTTTAACAAGAGAGAGAGAGCGTTTTCTCCGGTGAAGTTACGTGTCGCAATATTGCGACGGTGGCGCCCAGAGGGTTAAGTCTTATCTACTGTTGATGTACTTAATTAGAGCTTGTGCTAACACTAACTCTGTTAATGTTTGTTAAAAATTTTCATTATTAATATTTAAAACATAAACATCCTGCAATACCAAGTGTGACCATGTGGGGGCGCTGCCATGTGGGAAGAACAGGATGTCTTATGAGGACTGCAGTACCTCGGTGTGTCCACTAGGTTCACTCACATTAACTCATGTATAGGGTCCTCTGGGGACTTTTGAGAAAAGGTCATGTGACCATCTCCAGACTGTTTCCAGCCTATCAGAAGCATTGTTAGCCAAATTAGCCACGTTGGCTATAATCTTTACATATTTACATGCAAATGTTCATTAATATGTGTTGTCCATTTATAAATAAAGAAATAAGAATAAGAATTGTGTCTGTGGGGACCTTAAGTGAGGTCCTCTTCATTTTTTCTCTTTTTAGAGTTAGCCTTATTTTTGTTTGGTCTGGTGGGATCAGTGTTCATGTTTTTATGTTTCTTTTGATATAGATTTAGTTGGAGTTTTGTTTTCTAGTCTAGTGTTGTTAGGAGCACCGGCTTCTACAGCTCTGGTGTCGCGTCCCGGCCCACAGTCCTGTTTCTTTGGTACTTTTAGTATTTCTGAGCCCAGGGTTTAACCAAACTGAAGCTTTTCTCAGTGTGTGCAGTACCTCTCTGCTCCAGGATGGTGGCGCTGTACGAGTCTTTCCCCACCAGCTGCTGCAGTTTGAAGCGGAGCCAACAACCCTCCGAGTCCTTCAGCTCACAGTGTCTGGAGCTGTCCAAGCGCGCCACCACCTGGTGAGACACGTTACTGCAGGCCAGCGAACAGTTCTGCTTAAACGGACCCAGATTAAAGCCCAGGCATTCCACACAGCGCCTGAGGACAGAGACACGGGGGACACCATGAGACACAGAGACACAGAGACAGGTCCAGTTCACACAGAAAACAGAGACACGAGGACACGCAGAGACACACTCGCTCCACACAGCGCCTGAGGACAGAGACATGAAACGGCCCAGGTTAAAGCCCAGGCATTCCACACAGCGTCTGGGACAGAGACACAGGGGACATGATGAGACACAGAGACATGTTCATTCCACAGAGCAGCTGAGGACAGAGACACGAGGACACGCAGAGACACCATGAGACACAGAGGCATGTTCAGTCCAAACAGAGGAAGAGGAAATTTTGATTGCATCTTTCTTCTTGTTCTTGAATGTTTCTGTGTGTTCCATGTCACTCCCCAATCAGAAACAGAGACAAAAAATTCTTAACGTTTTTTAATCTCATATGAGACGATCCAAAGTCACAACTGACAAGAGACATTTGAACTGTTTCTGGAGTTTAAACTATGAAATATAGTCAAGTTAACGACTAGTGTGACAAATGTGATGAAAAATGACAAAAACGTAAAAAACGTAATGAAGTGACAAAAATTACAAAAATGTGACAAAAATGACAAAACTCGAGAAAAAGACAAAAACGTGACAAAATGGGACAAAATGCAACAAAGTGACAAAAATTACAAAACACAACGAAATGACAAAAACGCAGCGAAGTGACAAAAATGACAAAAACGTGACAAAACGTAATGAAGTGACAAAAATTACAAAAATGCGACGAAAATGACAAAAATTACAAAATGCGACAAAAAATGACAAAAAACCCGAGAAAAAGACAAAAACGTGACAAAAATGGGACAAAATGCAACAAAGTGAAAAAAATGACAAAACGCAACGAAATGACAAAATGACAAAAAACTTGACAAAAACGATAAAAGGTGTTTTAGGGTAAACGTGATTATAGTCAAGGTTCCTTTTAACAGACATTTTTAATCTCATATGAGACGATCTAAAGTTACAACTGATAGAGACATTTCAACTGTTTCTGAGTTTAAACTGTGAAAATAAAGTCAAGGTAACGACTAGTGTGACAACTTGACGAAAATGACAAAAACGTGACAAAATTACAAAAATGTGACCAAAATGACAAACTGACAAATGACAAAACGTGACAAAAATGACAAAATGACAAAAACGTGACAAAACTGACAAAAACGTGAAAAATGACAAAAATGCAACGAAGTGACAAAAATGCAAAAAAAAATACAAAAATGTGACAAAAATGACAAAACCCGAGAAAAAGACACAAACATGACAAAATGGGACAAAATGCAACAAAGTGACAAAAATGACAAAACGCAACGAAATGACAAAAATGACAAAAACTTGACAAAAACGATAAAAGGTGTTTAGGGTAAACGTGATTATAGTCAAGGTTCCTTTTAACAGACATTTTTTAATCTCATGAGACGATCTAAAGTTACACCTGATAGAGACATTTCAACTGTTTCTGAAGTTTAAACTGTGAAAATAAAGTCAAGGTAACGACTAGTGTGACAAACTTGACGAAAAATGACAAAAACGTGACAAAAATTACAAAAATGTGACCAAAAATGACAAAACTGACAAAAATGACAAAACGTGACAAAAAATGACAAAAATGACAAAAACGTGAAAAAACTGACAAAAACGTGAAAAATGACAAAAATGCAACGAAGTGACAAAAATGCAAAAAAAATTACAAAATGTGACAAAAAATGACAAAAACCCGAGAAAAAGACACAAACATGACAAAAATGGGACAAAATGCAACAAAGTGACAAAATGACAAAAACGCAACGAAATGACAAAAATGAGAAAAACGTGACGAAGTGACAAAAATGACAAAAACTTGACGAAACCATAAAAGGTGTTTTAGGGTAAACGTGATTATAGTCAGGTTTCCTTTTAACGGACATTTTTTAATCTCATATGAGACGATCTAAAGTTACACCTGATAGAGACATTTCAACTGTTTCTGGAGTTTGAAAATAAAGTCAAGGTAATGACTAGTGTGACAAACTTGACAAAAAATGACAAAAATGCGACAAAAAATTATAAAAATGACAAAAAAGGGACAAAAATGCAACAAAGATGACAAAAATTACAAAAATGTGATATAAAATGACAAAAACCCGAGAAAAAGACAAAAACGTGACAAAAATGGGACAAAATGCAACAAAGTGACAAAAATGACAAAAACGAGAAAAAACATAATGAAGTGACAAAAATGACAAAAACGTGACAAAGTGACAAAAATGACAAAAACGTGACAAAACGATAAAAGGTGTTTTAGGGTAAACGTGATTATAGTCAGGGTTCCTTTTAACGGACATTTTTTAATCTCATATGAGACGATCTAAAGTTACAACTGATAGAGACATTTCAACTGTTTCTGAAGTTTAAACGGTAAAAATAGAGTCAAGGTAACGACTAGTGTGACAAACTTGACAAAAATGACAAAAACTGACAAAACTGACAAAAATGTGAAAAAACGTAATGAAGTGACAAAAATTACAAAAATGTGACGAAAATGACAAAACTGAAAAAAAATGACAAAAACGCAACAAAAAATGATAAAATGACAAAAATGCAACGAATGGCAAAAATTACAAAAACGCAACAAAATGATAAAATGCAACAAAATTACAAAATTACAAAAACGCAACAAAAGCGCGACAAAACTGACAAAAACATGACAAAAATGACAAAAACCCGAGAAAAAAACAAAAACGTGACAAAAATGTGACAAAATGCAACGAAGTGACAAAAATTACATGAACGTGACAAAAAATTACAAAAATGTGACAAAACTGTCAAAAAATGACAAAAATGCAACGAAGTGACAAAAATGACCAAAATGACAAAAACGCGACAAAAATGACAAAAACTTGACAAAGTGACAAAAATGACAAAAACGTGACAAAAACGATAAAAGGTGTTTTTAGGGTAAACGTGATTATAGTCAGGGTTCCTTTTAACGGACATTTTTTAATCTCATATGAGACGATCTAAAGTTACAACTGATAGAGACATTTCAACTGTTTCTGAGTTTAAACTGTGAAAATAGAGTCAAGGTAACGACTAGTGTGACAAACTTGACGAAAAATGACAAAAATTTGAAAAAAACGTAATGAAGTGACAAAAATTACAAAAATGTGACGAAAAATGACAAAATTGACAAAAATGACACAAACGCGACAAAAAATTATAAAAATGACAAAATGCAACGAAATGACAAAAACACGACAAAACGGACAAAAACTTAACAAAATGACAAAATGCAATGAAATGACAAAAATTACAAAAACGCAACAAAAACGCGACAAAAAATGACAAAAACGTGACAAAACTGACAAAAACGTGAAAAAATGACAAAAATGACAAAATAAAATGAAAATGACAAAAATTACAAAAACGCGACAAAAATTGACAAAAACCCAAGAAAAAGATAAAACGTGACAAAAATGACAAAATGCGACGAAAGGACAAAATGACAAAAACGTGACAAAAACGTGACAAAAATGACAAACACGAGAAAAAACATAATGAAGTGACAAAAATGACAAAAACTTGACAAAACAATATGAGTGTTTTAGGGTAAACATGTGATTATAGTCAGGGTTCCTTTTAACGGACATTTTTTAATCTCATATGAGACGATCTAAAGTTACAACTGATACAGACATTTCAACTGTTTCTGGAGTTAAAACTATGAAAATAGAGTCACGATAAAGACTAGTGTGACTGCATGTTTTTCCTTGTTTCTGCTTGTGTGTTGTGTTTCGTCCTGATTTGTGCGTATTTGTGTGTCCTGGTGTGTGTTTTGTCGTCCTAGTGTGTGTTTTAGTGTTGCTGAATGGTTAGGACGATAAGGAACTATTTCGTTTTTGATGTGGGACACAAACAGAGGGACAGAGTTAAAGTGGAAATATTTCAAACATGAAGTGTCTTGTCTGTGTGTGTCAAGACAAGAAGCAACTCACATCTACTAAAAGTCTGTTGCCTTGTTAGTGTGATTGACATGTCTTTGGTGAGCTAAATATAAATATAAGTGTTTTATTTAAAGTGTGTTTGCCCTCAGGAGCCTCCTGTCTGTTCCTCTGATTAGACTTTGTTGTGCCGTGGCAGGAGAGTTTGGACTCTGCGTCTGTTCTTCTGCTGGATCATTGTGCTGCAGATTCTTTTGGGCCATAAATGTGAGTGAGACTTGTCATCAGAGTGAGCGCTCTCACGCTCTGCTCCACACATGATCTTTGACTTTGTTCCATGTGTGAGTGAAAGTGTGAGTGTGTGACTGTGGATGTGCTGCTGTGTCGCCTCACGGTAAGTAAGTCTCTTTATTAACACCTTATTAAGGCTTTATTACACCTCTTTGAAACATGAAGCTGTGCTAAAGTCAGAGACTCGTGTCCAAACAGGATTGTGTGTTGTTGCTTTTTTCTGTGTCTTATATGAGTTTCCAGTTGAAGCCTGATTATTGGTTCAGCTGTTTAAATGTCTAGAATCAAACATTCCAAACACATTTGATGGAGTCAAAGACTTTTAGACACAAACTTGTGTGATTAAAATAAAGTCAAGTTACAGAGAAACAGCAGAGCCAGACGAGCCTGAGGCAAACCACAGAACAGGACAAACCAGTTTGTCTGGGACGTGAGCTGAGCCACGACTTAGACTTTTGAAAACAAGACACAACACTTCCTCATTTTTTTACATACAGCTTTTTTTAAGTATTGAGTAATCTGTCAAGACGTATCTGTACTTTATACTCTCTACATTTTAAAACAGGTGAGTTACTTTATCAGCCTCTTTAAAACCAGGTCAGATGCTTTGTGAACAAACTGAAAATGACTGAAAACGTTTTTCTAAATTTCTAACAATTACACATTTATCTGGTGGTTTATGATTTATCCTAAATGTGTTTGTGTATTGATTTAAATGTCTTAAACCTGGATTTATTTCTGTATTTGTGGTGTTTTTCTGGTTCAGATGGTTGTATTTGATGTATGTAGATTATATGATTTGTTTCGATGTGTTTTTGTCTTGTTTTATTTACTAATGAAGTCAGACATTTGACTCACCTCATTGGTAGATTTGAGTCAAGCTCAATTATCTTGAAAAGAGTCAGAAAAGTCTTGAAACAAGTGAAATAAGCTGCAGGATTTCTAGTTCTAACCCAGACTAGAGAAGTACTTTTGTCAGTGTGATACTTTGAATGATTTGACTGAAGTAAATGTACACAGGTTTACTTTTCTACTTTGACTCCAGTAAATACATTCCAGCAGCACTTTGACTTTGACCAGAGTGTTTTTGTACTTTTCCTGGAGGATTGAGCTTCAGGACTTGTGACGTCTCTGTTCACTTCCTGGACTTGAGCCAGTGCTAATAAGACTGACCTCAGATCAGTCCAGGATCAACAGAGTTCACACTGAGGCCCATGTTGAGATGAGTCACTTAAAGACTCCCACATGGAACAGTCCAGACTCATGTCCACTGAGACCAGTTAGGTTTACTCACAAACAACTACATCACATCAACTTTAATCACACAAATACTTCAAGGAGACCTATTGGTGTTTTTCTGTGTATTTTAGTATTAGTTCATTGTAAACACAAAACGGATCTAAAACAGCTCAGAAATAGAAACAGGTCTATTTACTTCCTGTTCAAAACTGCTAAACTGGACAAGCCCCGCCTCTTCACTGTAAAACTGAACTTTAACAAACAACACATTATGAACTGTAAACTTTGGAGCAGAGAAATGAGGCTAAACCAGCATTTTGAACCTTTATGTTGTATTGGAATCTAATTGTTTTGGACTAATCACCAGGGCCCAGTTTTTCAAAACTATCACTCGGATTTTGGATAGGGGATCAGATCAAATCTTGAAAATGGGTTTTTCAAAAGGAAAAAAAGGATTACATGATCAGATCAGATCAAGGTCTAATCTAATCTTGGCTTTGATCCAGATCAAACCTCCAGTTTGGGTTTTCAAAACTTTTTCGGTGATTAGGATCACTTTGATCCAAAAAATCAGGATTAAACTGATCCCAGTGGAAGGGTGGATTTAAGGCCCAAAATTTATTTTTTCTAATGAAATTGTATCAAATAAAATAAAACAGTATAGCCTATGAGATGCCCTATTTATTAAAATATTTCACTTGATTTGTTCATCCATCAGGCTGCAATGATTAAATAGACTAGAACGTATTCAGCTATTTAGTCACCTAAAGCAAAGTAGACTTTGGCCTAAATGAATCCCCCAAAGAGCTGTCAATATATTCACCAAATTAATCTATTGTAATTAGGCTACTGTATATTCATAACAACTGACACCATTATCAGAACTAATCCCATTTAGTTTTTTTTTAGAAGTTTTTTTATTTATTGATAATAAATAAATGTTTGAAATGAAATGATCACATTTGATAAACAAGAGTTTAAATCAACATAAAACAATAGAAAAGCAAAGCATCACTGGTTTTCAAAATCTTTCAAAATAATGTCTAACTATTCCCTCTCTTATTGCACGTCTTGTTTGCTCATTTTGGCAGAATGCAGGTGGCTGCTCAGGGTTTTCAACAGGCTTAGGTGTAAGACCTGCAGCATCTTCATCTCTATAGAGAGGGACATTGCGCTTGGTAACAATGTTGTGCAGAACAATACATGCAACTGTTGTGTTGCACACTTTTTGTGGTTCTGTTCTCCAGTAGTTCAGGGCAAAACACCTCTTCAGAACTCCATTTAGATGCTCAACTACGCATCTGTTTTTGAAACCTGATTGAAATATTCACAATATAGTTTTATTCATTTGTCAAATCTTTATTTTCAAAATAAAAAATATACAACATGTGTTAAGAGTCACTGGTGTGCTCAGTCATCTGTGTTCTTTATGACACGTGACAGCCTATCCAGCAGGTTATCCAGATTTAGTGATCCAAAAAGTTTCAATCCGGATAAACCAAAATCTGGATAACCATGTAGATAGGCTGTCACGTGTCATGAAGAACACAGAGGACTGAGCACACCAGTGACTCTTAACACATGTTGTATCTTTTTTTTATTTTGAAAATAAAGATTTGACAAATTAATAAAACTATATTGTGAATATTTCAAACAGGTTTCAAAAACCGATGTGTCTAAATGGAGTTCTGAAGAGGCCCAGGGCCCAGTTTTTCAAAACTAATCCACTCGGATTTTGGATAGGGGATCAGATCAAATCTTGAAAATGGGTTTTTCAAAAGGAAAAAAAGGATTACATGATCGGATCAGATCAGGTCTAATCTAATCTTGGCTTTGATCCAGATCAAACTTCAGTTTGGGTTTTTCAAAACTTTTTCGGCGGATTAGGATCACTTTGATCCAAACAATCAGGATTAAACTGATCCCAGTGGAAGGGTGGATTTAGAGTGATTTAAGGCCCAAAATGTCATGAAACTAAGTAAAATGTATCAAATAAAAATAATATTTGGATATATTTATATTTTGGAATTCATGAGATGCCCTATTTATTAAAATTATTTTCACTTGATTTGTTCATCCATTAGCTGCATGATTAAATAGACTAGAACGTATCAGTCGGCCTACAGTAAAGTAGACTTTGGCCTAAAATAATCCCCCAAAGAGCTGTCAATATATTCACCAAATGAATCTATTTTATTCTGTCACTTATGAGGCTCCTGTATATTCATAACACTGACACAAATATCATATAATCCCATTTTAGTTTGGGTTTTAGATTAACTTTTTATTGATGAATGAAAATAAATGTTTGAAATTAAATGATCACTTTTGATAAACAAAGAATTCAAATCAACATAAAACAATAGAAAAGCAAAGGCATCACTGGTTTTCAAAATCCCTCAGATATAATGTCTAACCACTTCGTCTCTTATAGCACGTCCTGTTTGCTCATTTTGTCAGAATGCAGGAGGATATTGTGCAGGACTGTTGTGTTGCACACTTTTCGTGGTTCCGCTCTCTAGTGGTTCAGGCAAACTCTTCTTCAGAACTCCATTTAGAAGCTCAATTCCACATCTTTATTTGAAACCTGTTTGAAATAAGAGTTTTATTAATTTGTCAAATCTTTTTCAAATAAAAAAAATATATATAACATGTGTTAAGAGTCAATGATGTGCTCAGTCCTCTTAGTTCTTCATGTAATGTGAAGCCTATCCAGCATGGTGATCCAGATTTAGTGATCCAAAAAAGTTTGAATCCGGATCAAAGTGATCCAATCCTATGTTGCTTTGAAAAACTGGGTCAAAGATAAAGATCATGGATAGAAGAAAAATTGATTACTAAGTCTGGATCAATTTGATCCGGATTAAACTTTTTGAAAAACTGGGCCCAGGAAACACAGACAAGTGGGCGGGGATAGGTGGTAGGTGAGGACAGGGATTTTCTGAGCTCTGAAGGTTATTCAAACATGCATCAATCCAAATCAAACTTCTGGTAAACTAATGTTGAGAAACACACAAACTTTTGCTTTGTCATTGTAAATATGATTTGACCAGTCCTGATAACTTATGATATTTGACATGTTTAACTGAGATTCTTCAGGCTTTGATCACTTACAATATGACGCCTGGTGAACTAAACGTGCAATCAGTGCTTGTGTACAAGCAGGGCCGGCCCTGGCCTTCAGGGGCCCTTAGCAGAATTCGACTTTGGGGCCTAACCACTTCAGCCACATTTCAAAACACTCTGCTCTCATCACATCATCCATTTGTATTATTATTCTAACAACATTCAATTGAAACAATCTCACTAGCTCAAAACTATTATTTAAAAGATGTTAAATACGGTTATGCTTTTTCAGAAATGAGCTTTGAATGTGTGCAGCCTGTGTTACTGCTGCAAAGATTTGTAGAAAAGAGTTGGATAAATAGCCTTAGACGGGGGTCTGGGGTCCTCCCCAGGAGATTTTTGCTAAAATAGATGTAATTTCCTGCAATTGGGACTATGTTTAGATAACAATACATCTTATTTTTCAGCAGTTTAGCTTAAAACCAGAAAAACAAATCTGTTATTTGCATAACCAGTAGCCTATAAGCTTGTAAAAACAGTCCAACTATTTACTTGTGTCCAAAGGTCAGTGATTCCCAGTCCCAGTTCCCTGTGATCCTGTGACTGCAGGTGTGACACTGCAGGTGCAAAGGCTGCTGTCTAACTCTTTGGTTGAGTCTTTTTTCTAAGTTGCAGGCTCAAATTGGACAGTGAAAAACGTCTCAAGCAACAATCCTGTCTAAAACCTTTGTGCAGACTCCTGGACTCAGTATTGTGCTTCTTTTATGAGAATTCAGCTGATCTGTTCCTACAAAAAGAAAGATTTAAACACAAAATCAGACTTCTTTATAGGACTGAAAATAAATCAGAATTTAGATTTAATGAATGTTCCTTTGAAGATCAGCATCAGTTAAATATAAAGTAAATCTACCAAAAGAGTTTATTACAAAATGAAAAACTTCAAATGAATATAAAAGGTTTAATAAAGTTGACTTCACGTCATTTAAATGTCTCAGAACACAAACGTCTGAATCTGAAGAAAGAGGAATCTGTTCATTTGTAAGACAGACACGATTTAACTGGCTTTGATTGTTTCAGGAACATGGACAAGTCTGGACCAGAACCAGGACCAGAACCAGGACCAGGGTCTGAACCAGGACCAGGACCAGGACCAGGGTCTGAACCAGGACTGATGCAGGACTATCTTCGGTCTAAAGCAGGTCCAAGTCCCAGTGGAGTCTCTCTGAGGAGCGATCAATCTTTTGGCTTCTACATCGACTTTAAATCAGGACAAATCAGAAGTTCTCCACAGCTCAGGTCAGTTCTTTGAGTCCGATCTCACAGAAGTCGTACAATTACCACAACATTACGCGACATGTAAATTATGTATGATTAGCAGAGTTCACGGCTGTTTTGTGTAAATGTTCCAGGCTTCACAGTCCCAGTTCATTTCTATGGTGGCTGTTAAGACGTGTTCTTATTTATGAATATTAATGAAATCCTGATTCTAATCTTAACCTGCTCCAGGCTCCAGACCTAAACCTACACATTTTAGTCACTTGAAGCTTAAACTTACCTGTTTCACCTGAAGAAAACGTCTCCACGTGGACAAGACCAAATCTCGCGTCATTTTTACTCTTTTTCATCTCGTGCTAAATGTTCAACGTAACATAAATACTTAAAACAGCTGTGAACTCATGCTCAAGTTTTTGTGTCGTGGTAAATGTACGTCTCTAGTGAGACTGTGTTGGTTCTGTAGGATTAAGGTCTGGATCAGGATCAGGATCAGTGAGTTTGGTGAGGTTTATAGACTTGAGAAAGGTCTGCTCAGTGTGTCGGCTGATTCTTACCTTCATATTGTTTTATTTACACATTTTTATTTAAAGTCCATCCATTTCATTGTCTTCTGCTTTATCTGGAGTCGGGTCGCGGAGGCAGCAGTCTGAGCAGGAGGTCCAGACTTCCCTCCACACACACTTCCTCCAGCTCTTCTGAGGAAATCCTGAGAAGTTCTCTGGTGTGTCCTGGGTCTCTGTTGGAACATGTTTGAAACACCTCCCCAGAGAGGTTTTGTCCTGGAGGCAGAGGAACATGGCGGCGCGCACAGACGCAGCAGCCTGGAGCTTGCACAAGCGCTCTAGTTTTTGCACATTATTTGTGGTGCTATGTATTTTTTTGCACATTTATGGCACATTTGCACTTCAGTGCAGCCGCACGGAACTCCTACAACTGAACACCGGAGAATATCACCTGCGTGAAGCCGAGCACCTTATCCCCCGGAGATTGCTAGACTACCTCCCGGCTCACCTTGCCGGCTGACTTGGGTGATGGATGAGACTCTCTCTGAGTCCTCAGTCTCTGCTTCTTCTTCAGAAGACGTGACACTGGGATTGAGGAGGTCCTCCTTTGTTCCACCGTCTGACAACATCCCCAGTCGAGGTCACAGCTCTCCACCTGCTCTGTAAACGCTGTTGGTAGAAAACTGTTTCCATAGATTTTGTGGGTCGGTGAACGTTCTCTGACGTCGGTGTGACTTAAACAGACTTGAACAGATGCTGCGTTGCTCTGGCGACGGCGTCTGAGGTTGTGTTGGTGTGAAAGAGCCTTCACTCTTTTGTACAGTTTACTTTAATGAGTAACAGAAATATATTTGTTTATTTGGACTGTTTCAGATCAAACGACAATCCCAGACCAGAAGTAGGACTAAAGCAGGACTATCTCCGATCTAAACCAGGTCCAGGCCCCAGTGGAGTCTCTCTGAGAAGTGATCAATCTAAAGGAGCTATTATTACCTTTGAAGATGGACAAACACTTCTCCAGAGCTCAGGTCAGTCTCAAACCTGGACTACACCCGGACTAAACCTGGACTAAAGCAGGACTAAAGCAGGACTAAACCAGGACTAAAACAGGACTAAACCAGGTCTAGACCAGGACTAAACCAGGACTAAAACAGGACTAAAGCAGGACTAAACCAGGACTAAACCTCCAGGACTAAAACAGGACTAAAGTTGTCTCTACAGTGAGGCTGCAGCAGGACTCTTCAGACTCAGTGGTGTTCTCTCTTCTCATTGGTGCACAGGTCAGAGGATCGGAGCGTTCTCATTGGTCAGGAGCCTCAGACGGAGCTGGACTCCATCTTCCAGGTTTGAGGTGTAAATGTGAAGTGTGAATGTTCTCACTTTAAACTTCTCTGTGTGGAAAACAGCAGCTTTTGTACTAATCCTCTGGCTCCTGGGGTCGTCATGGAAACCAAACACAACCATGTCACGTCTGACTGAACGGGGTCGGTTGTCACGTGGGTTGGTTGTCACGTGGGTTGGTTGTCACGTGGGTTGGTTGTCACGTGGATTGGTTGTCACGTGGGTTGGTTGTCACGTGGGTTGGTTGTCACGTGGGTTGGTTGTCATGTGGGTTGGTTGTCACGTGGGTTGGTTGTCTCGTGGGTTGGTTGTCACGTGGGTTGGTTGTCACGTGGGTCGGTTGTCACACTCGCTGTGTCTCAGCTTGTGAACATCAACATCCACGAGTTAAACTGTTTTAATAAACATTTGTTGAAGATTGTGATCAGAAGTATAGTTTGATGTGTAAGTGCCTGAATAATCAAAATAAATTGTTACAAGTGAAAAGTTTCTATTTAATGATCAATAAGTTTGATCAGAATCAGACTCAGAGCAGCAGCTGGACTCATGAGTTACACAAGACTTTGAAACGTTGTGATTCAAGTATAACACTGACTCATCTGGAATTAATCTTTCTTTTTTTTTTACCTTACAAAATAGTTCAATAAAGCCAGATCAAACCCTGTTTATACGAGTCAGTTTGAATAATAAAGTTTGTATAAAAAGTGTCATGTGACGTGTGTGAGGTGAATCTGAGCTGAAACTCCTCTGTTTGTCTTTGTTCACAGAATCTGGAGACACAAGTCCTGGAGTTTGTCCAACAGCAGCTGCAGAGGCTCAGACTCCTGCTCTCAGATCACCCACAATGCTCTGAGAGTGAGGGGGCGGAGCTAAGCACAGAGGTTCTGAACATCAGCCTGGACTTCCTGAAGAAGATGGACCAGGAGCCTTTGGCCCAGCTTCTGCTCAACAGTAAGAAGCTCCAGATGCCCTCCCTGTGTCAGAGCTGATCACTGATACAAATGATCAGAACTAAACATTTGGGACTTTGACTTTTGGACTTTTCTTATAAAATATAACAGACTTTATAACTCGTGTGTTTCAGGGACAAAAGGTGAAGTTGCAGTTTGCAGAGATGAACTGAAGTCTCATCTGCAGCAGAAGTTCAGCCGTGTGTTTGAAGGCGGGGCTAAAGCAGGAGACTCCGCCCCCCTGAACCAGATCTACACAGAGCTCTACATCACAGAGGGCGGAGCCTCAGAGGTCAACCAGGAACATGAGGTCAGACTCATGGAGAGCGCGTCCAGAAGAGCGGCCGCTCCAGAGAAAACCATCACCTGTGAAGACGTGTTTAAGCCCCGCCCACATTCACCACAGCCAATCAGAGCGGTGCTGACTGTGGGCGTGGCCGGCGTGGGGAAAACAGTTCTGACTCAGAAGTTCAGTCTGGACTGGGCCGAAGGCAGGACCAACCAGGAGCTGCAGCTGCTGTTCCCGTTCACTTTCAGAGAGCTCAATGTGCTCAGAGACACACAGTTCAGCCTGGTGCAGCTGCTGCAACACTTCTTCAGTCCATCCAAAGATCTCTGCAGCTTCACACAGCTCCAGGTGCTCTTCATCTTTGACGGTCTGGACGAGTGCAGACTTCCTCTGGACTTCAGCCGAACCCGGGTCCTGACTGACCCCACAGAGTCTGTCTCAGTGGACGTGCTGCTGGTAAACCTCATCAGGGGGAGCCTGCTTCCCTCCGCTCTCCTCTGGATAACCACACGCCCTGCAGCGGCCAATCAGATCCCTGCTGAGTGTGTCTCCATGGTGACAGAGGTCAGAGGGTTCACTGACCTGCAGAAGGAGCAGTACTTCAGGAAGAGGTTCACAGACGACACAATCATCTCCCACATCAAGAGCGTCCGCAGCCTCTACATCATGAGCTACATCCCCATCTTCTGCTGGATCCTCTCCACAGTTCTACAGAAGCTTCTGGAACAAACAGAGGAACCAGAGCTGCCCCGGACTCTCACACAGATGTACGTCCACTTCCTGGTGCTGCAGGCCAAAGTCAAGAACATCAAGTATCATCAGGGATCAGGAGCAGACCTTCACTGGACTCCAGAGACCAGGGACATGGTTCTGTCTCTGTCCAAACTGGCCTTTGAGCAGCTGCAGAAAGGAAACCTGATCTTCTACCAGAGTGACCTGAGCGAGTGTGGGCTGGACGCTGAAGAGGCAGCTCGTTACTCCGGAGTGCTCACACAGGTCTTTAGAGAGGAGCCAGGCCTGTACCAGGACAAGGTCTACTGCTTCATCCATCTGAGTCTGCAGGAGTTTCTGGCTGCTCTTCACGTCCATCAGACCTTCTACAGCTCTGGACTGAACCTGATGGAGACACCACACTCCTCTGAGAGTCCTGAGTCTGAGGTGTCCTTCTACGTCTCTGCTGTGGACCAGGCCTTACAGAGTCCAAACGGACACTTGGACCTGTTCCTGCGCTTCCTCCTGGGGCTGTCTCTTTCGACCAATCAGAGGCTGCTGCAGGGTCTGCTGACTCACACAGGAAGTGACACGACCAATCAGGAGACAGTAAAGTACATCAAACAGAAGCTGAATGAAAAGAGTCTGTCTGCAGAGAGAAGTCTGAACCTGTTTCACTGTTTGAACGAGCTCAACGACCAAAGTCTGGTGAAGGAGATTCAGAGACACATGAGACAAAGACACATCGCTGGTAAAGACATGTCTCCTGCTGATTGGTCGGCTCTGTCCTTCATCTTACTGTCCTCAGACTCAGACCTGCAGGAGTTTGACCTGAGGAAATATGAAGCCTCAGAGAGAGCTCTGCTGGGTCTGCTGCCAGTGGTCAAAGCCTCCACCAAAGCCCTGTGAGTCCAACTGTCTCTAATGTCCCTCTGTCCTCACACTGTCTCTAATGTCCCTCTGTCCTCACACTGTCTCTAATGTCCCTCTGTCCTCACACTGTCTCTAATGTCCCTCTGTCCTCACACTGTCTCTGATGTCCCTCTGTCCTCACACTGTCTCTAATGTCCCTCTGTCCTCACACTGTCTCTAATGTCCCTCTGTCCTCACACTGTCTCTAATGTTCCTCTGTCCTCACGCTGTCTCTAATGTCCCTCTGTCCTCACACTGTCTCTAATGTCCCTCTGTCCTCACACTGTCTCTAATGTCCCTCTGTCCTCACACTGTCTCTAATGTCCCTCTGTCCTCACACTGTCTCTAATGTCTCTAATGTCCCTCTGTGTCTTCAGTCTGAGTGGCTGTGGACTGTCTCCTCACAGCTGTGGTCCTCTGGCCTCAGTCCTCAGCTCGTCCAGTCTCACACACTTAGATCTCAGTCACAACGACCTCCAGGACTCAGGAGTGGAGCTGCTGTGTGAGGGACTGAAGAGCGCCCCCTGCAGACTCCACACTCTCAGGTGAGACACACATGAGTGTAACACTGCCCCCTTGTGTCCACATGAGTGTAACACTGCCCCCTTGTGTCCACATGAGTGTAACACTGCCCCCTTGTGTCCACATGAGTGTAACACTGCCCCCTTGTGTCCACATGAGTGTAACACTGCCCCCTTGTGTCCACATGAGTGTAACACTGCCCCCTTGTGTCCACATGAGTGTAATGCTGTGTCTTTAGGCTGTCTGGATGTCTGGTGTCAGAAAGGGCGGGGCTGCTCTGGCCTCAGCTCTAAGCTCCGCCCACTCCCGTGTGACAGAGTTAGACCTGAGCTACAACCATCCAGGCCCCTCAGCAGAGCTCCTGACCGCTCTACAGCGCCCCTACAGTCTGTCAGGTGAGACTACACTACAGTCTGTGACTCCACACTGCCCCCTACAGTCTGTGACTCCACACTGCCCCCTACAGTCTGTTCTTGTGTGTTGCAGGCTGCTTCCTGCTGGAGAGCGTTGGATGGTTCCAGGTCTGAGGAAGTGTGAGTGTTTTTTCACTTTGCCACATGCTAACAACTCTAAACAGCACGTTTCCTGGACACAGTAAAGTCTGTGCTTAGAAAACACATTTACCTTTGTTTTACATCAGACACATGTGGAGGGAATTACACCACTGTTACCTAGCAACCACACTGTCAACAACAACAACAGTTGTGAGGCCTTTTACTCTCACATCTGTGGTTTTCTTCAGTGAACCTTTGTGCCTCTGTTCCACCAAACTAACTCTTCATCACAACAACACCACAATGAGACCAGACTTTCTTTAAACCGTCCCACACATTTGGATGGATTTCCTGTGTTTTAGATTGTGTCTGATGTAAAACACCAAACACACTGAGAATCAGGACAAAGTGACTTTGTGGTGACATATGTTTGTGTTTCAGACGCCTGTGACTTCTCTCTGGATCCAAACACAGTTAACAGACGTCTGATTCTGTCTGAGGACAAACTGACTGTGACTCGTGTGAAGGAGAAGCAGAAGTATCCAGATCATGAAGACAGATTCACAACTGGCCTCAGGTCCTGAGCTGCACTGGCCTGAGCGGGCGCTGTTACTGGGAGGTGGACTGGAGCGGGGAGGATGTTATTATAGCAGTGACTTACAAAGGAATCGAACGCAAAGGAAGAGGAGAGAGTGTGGGTTTGGAGCCAATGATCAGTCCTGGTGTCTGTGGATCGATGATGGAGATTACGGGGTTCGTCACAACAGGAACGCAACACTACTCTCACACAAAGTGGGCGTGTCCTCAGAGGAAGAGGGCGTGTCCTCAGCCAGAGTGGGCGTATCCTCGGGCAGAGTGGGCGTGTCCTCGGAGGAAGAGGGCGTGTCCTCGGGCAGAGTGGGCGTGTTCCTGGACTCTGAGGCTGGAGCTCTGAGCTTCTATGAGATCAGTTCAGATGATAAACTGTTCCACCTTCACAGCTTCAGCTCGTCCTTCTCTGAGCCTCTGTTTCCTGGATTTATTCTGGATGAAGAAGGTTCCTCTGTGACTGTGGTGAAACAGACTAAACACTGACTAAACATTTTACAAAGAGAGAAAAAAAAGTAAGAAAAATCTCCTCATAGTGTCTTAGGTAATGTAAATGTTTATTGTAAAAACTTATAAAGCCTTTTATTCTCTAAAACCAGGCCGTGTCCTGTTAGCATGCCATGTTGTTGTTAAATCCCAGTCATTCTGAGCATAAATAACTAAATACTTTTAGCTGAGGAGTGAGTTTGAATCTCAGTGACAGAAACATGAAACACAGTGACATTTGATCCACATTTCTTCTTTTATTCTGGTGTTTGTGGAGTCTGATCTGTGTCTGTAGGATCAGTCTCATGCTTTTCTACATTATGTCTTTGGGACTCAATAAAAACTGTAAAAACACATCTGAAGACGTCTGAAAACCTCTGATTCTCTCTTGTTTGAAGCTAACATTAGCAGCCGCAGCTAGCTTCAGGTTTATTTACTGCAAAAAGAAAAAGACAAGTTAAGCTGCTGTTCACGTCAGGATTGAGTCAAGACCAAACTCTTCACAATCAATCAGCTTCAAAGTGGATCAATCAGCTCCAAAGTGGATCAATCAGCTCCAAAGTGGATCAATCAGCTCCAAAGTGGATCAATCAGCTCCAAAGTGGATCAATCAAGGAGGCAGGGTGGGAGGAATATACTTTTGATGAGGATGTTAGTGATGAGAGGGCAGTGGTTGTAGGAATGTTGAGCATGTATTTTCAAACAGAGGTAGGTTATTGTTCCGTGATGAGGTGAGTTTTTTAAGTGTGCAGTGATTTATTTGTACATTTAATTTACATTCCGACGGCCCTTCGAAGGCCCTCCCACTTTTTCTTCAAAAATTTTATTTTGTTCAGTGTCTTAAAAAAGCAAACTATGAAGAACCTGGAAAGGTTAAATATAAAAATCCCATTGTATCCTTTTATTTAGAGCAAAATCAGCCTCTGATGATCCAGACTCAGATTTTAGCTCTAAGCCTCCAAATAAAGAAAAGTCCTCAAAAATTCAAACATTTTAATGTGACTTTTGTTTGGCTCTGCCTAGATTTTTTGAGTAATTTTGGTCCTAAAACTCATTTTGACCTCAATTACCTTCAGCTTTTACAGAGTAAATGTCAAAACCCAAAATCTGCCAAATCTAGAGTCATTTATGTCTCAGCTGTAACTCCAGCTTTACCAAGATTTATATTTACCAAAAACAAATGTAGGCGGATTTTAGATTGTGTTTTTCTTTTGTTTGGAGAAAGTTCTCACTTGTGATGAGCCTGTTGGAATCAGAAGTAAAAACTACAGAGATACAGCTTTAAAAAGACTCCAGACATTACCTGAGCTCCAAAGGATCAGAAACTGTTTTAGTTTGAATTCTTACCGATTTTAGTCAAATGTGTGAGGGAAAAAGGCCGGAATGAGAAGGGTTAACCAGTGGTTTATTGTCATTTTTGTTCTGTCTTTCCAGTTTGAAAGAATAGTTGTTTTTTTGCCAAAGTTATTGCGATCAGGAGGAAGTTGTGGAGTTGTTTGGATAATGGGAGGCAGGATAAGTCACCAAGTAAACAGATCACTGGAGATGAGGAGATGCTGAGACCGAGGACCTTAGACAGGACCTTCATGACCTCCGACCAGAACTTTGAGACCGGTGTGCAGAGCCAGAAGGCGTGGTAGTGGTTGTCTATTTCTGATGGGCAGTGTGTGCAAGTGTTGTTGTGAGTCAGACCCATAATATATTTGTTGTGTACTGTTATGTGTTCTATGCAATATTATGTATTGTAGAAGTTGTAATTTGGTGTTTTGAAGGTGTTATTACAGATTAGTGGCCAGCATCGACGGCGCCAGGGGGGTCTTGGGGGGCGCATGACCCCCCAATCAAAGGCTCTGACCCCCCATTGCCCCCCTAGCCAAGCCCATCCCGAAAATATAAATTACACAAACATACAGATAAATATTTTTTTTTTAGTTCAGCTCATATTTAGTCTGCAACTATGATAATAAGAAAGAATTAACATTATTAATAATGAAAAATAAATTTTCTACATTTAACTACCCATGAACTTTGCGGCATTGTTGACGCGCATTGTCATTGGTTAGTTATTGACGCACTGACGCACGCACACACAAACAAACGGTCGTGAGGCTCAGGCTGGCTCATGCTACGTGTTGCTCTCAAAATCAAAATGGATCGATTTGTGGTACCGCTTAAAAAAAAAAGAATAGAGGACGTCGATTGTGTCGAGACTGCGAGCGATGATGATGTGGTGAAGGAACTCGAACTTCAAAACGTGGAAGGGGACGTGGTAGGCTCGGAATCCGGCGAAGGAAGCGAGGAAGGAGAGAGGGAAGGAAGCGACACCGGTCCCACACCCGCCGCAGCAGCGTGTAGTGCGGGCACAGTCGTGAATCTTCGTGGAGCTATGGACCTAAGCCAAGACCCCGCGGAAGGACCTAAACAACCTCATTTGAGAGTTTACCCGCGTAGGTCATTTGGATAAAAAAATCCTACGTTGAGGAGTTTCAACCAAGCGTGGTTTACGCTGTACCCGTGGCTGGAATACTCCGTGGCTCTGGATGCGGCTTTCTGTTTTGCCTGTCGACATTTTTTTCAAAGGATCCGTGGGCTGGGAAATATCGAGAAAAACTTCTCTCTTGACGGATTAAAGAATTGGAGAAAAGGAGCAGAGAAATTGGCCCAACATGGCTCAAGTAGTTCACACAAGCAGGCTATGCAAGGATGGTGTGAATTTAAAGAGCGAGTGAAACACGGATCACGAATTCTAAACAGACTCGACTCTGGACATTTAAAACTTGTCCAAGAAAATAGGCAGTATATGCGTGCAGTTGTCGAGGCACTGCGTTTTACAGCATGTCAGACTATCGGACAACGGGGCAATCGAGAGGATGAAATATCAACAAACAGAGGTAATTTTCTTGAACTTCTAAGTCTATTGGGAAAGTTTGACAGTACAGTGAACCATAAATTAACCAGTGGACCCGGTAACGCTAAATATACTCACCATGATATTCAAAATGAGTTAATTGACATCATGGCCACGCTCATAAGGGAACAAGTGAGCAGTGAGATTAGACTGGGAGAGCATTATACATTAATGGTGGATGAGACCAAGGATGTGAGCAAGAAAGAGCAAATCTCAGTTGTTTTGCGGTACCTGCATAATGATAAGATCCATGAAGAATTTCTGGACTTTGTACCAGCGGAAGGTCTGGATGCGCAGTCTTTACTTGTGACCATTAGGCAAACGTTGGGAAAGTGTCAGATCGACAAACACGCATGCATTGCACAATGTTACGATGGTGCATCAGTCATGTCTGGTTGCAACAATGGTGTCCAGGAAAAATTTCGACAAGAAGTTCCACATGCTATTTACATCCATTGCTATGCTCACAGATTGAATCTGGTATTAGTTGACTGTGTGCACAATGTTAAAACCGTGGCAGAATGTTTTGCAACTGTCCAGCTGTTGTACAACTTCTTTTCAGGGTCAGTGATTCATAAAGTGTTCATGGCAAAACAAAAGGAACTTGAACCAAGAAAACAGCCAGTAGAACTAAAGAGACTGTCAGACACTAGATGGGCATGCCAACATAACTCACTCTGGGCTATAAAAAAACTCTACCTGCTATCCTTGCCACCCTAGAAGATGTGAGCAACCAGTCAAACGGGCATAGAGCTATAGAAGCAAAATCACTCACTGGTTTGATGGATGTACAGTTTGTCCTGCACATCTGCATGCTAGAAAGCATATTCAGCATGAAAAAGCTTTATCTGATCATCTCCAGTGCACAGAGTTAGACCTGGCAGCTGCAATTGATTTGGTTTTTGCAGTTGTTGATGCTCTTGGTGACAAACGCAGTGCCGAAGCATGGGCTCAAATCTGGGAATGTGCCAGTAACATGTGTGAAATGCTTGGCATTAACATGCAACCCCCTGAGGTGAGGAGAAAAACTCATCCTCGTCGTCTGCAAGACTTTGTGGTGAACGCAGAAACTACGCTACGAGAGCCAATGCAAACTTCAGAGGAATATCGAATCCACTGCTTTTTTCCAGTTATTGACCGATTAGTTTCTGAACTGACCAGACGATTTTCCTCCGAAAGCTGCCACATTCTGAAAGGAGTAGCAGCTGTTAACCCAAAACATCAAACATTCCTGAATAAAACAGCTCTTTTACCCATGGCAAGACATTATGGAGTTTTGGAGGACAATTGGCAGCAGAAGTTCATCAGTTGAGACGTTTGATTGAAAGAAAGAAACAGAATGGGGACACTGTTAGCACCACACAGGACTTGCTGATTCTGTTAAGGCCATATAAGGATGCTTTTACTGACCTTTACAAACTGGTTTGTATTAGCCTTATATTACCTGTATCAACAGCCGCTTGTGAGAGAAGTTTTTCATGCTTGCGTCGTTTGAAGAACTACCTCAGAAACAAAAGTGGAGATGCACGAACCAGCAATCTGGGGTTGATGGCCATAAGCGCAGGAAGAACAAAGCAGCTAGATGTGGAAGTTGTTATTGACCGCTTTGCAGCCAACCATAACAACAGGCGGATAGTCCTTTTGTGAATGGTAGTAGTAATATGTTTTTACAATAATTATTTCAATTACTTTTTACCTAATAATGTACATTGTATATTTCTGGTCTTGTCTTCTTACAGCAGGGGTCGGCAAACTTTTTGGCTTCAGGTGCCACTTTAAAGGTCCATGCCTCTGATTGTGCCACCATTGACGTGATCACGAGACTTGGTATTTTTCCTGTCCTACATTCATTTGCCAAATTGTTTTTATTCTACTGTCACTTGTTTAAATAACGTCATTCAAAATAATACAAAATATTACACAAACTTGAATATTTTTTGTGGTGTAAAACAAATTTGAACAAAATGTAAATTAGAGAAAAAGTCAATAAAGCTGAAGTAAATCATTCTGCTGCTTTGCTTTGAAACATGAAATGAGGCGTCAACGCTGTTGTACTGCCTCATTTCCTCAGCAGCAACTTGCTTATGTGGCCTATTACTAGTAATGCATTTATCATAATGTATCCATTAAAAAACACTTCTTATGTGTTTAGTTTTAGTTTAAGCTTCATATTAGATCAAAATCGTTTGGTGAGCAGGTGAATCCTGCATGTTTTACAGTAAAACACGCAGGACTTGTGGTTTAATGCTCTGCCGCTCTCTGGTGTTTTCACAATAAGACTTGTTTGCAGACACAATATCCACAGTTGTTTTGTTTAAAAAGGCCCCGCAGAAAGTTTGGCTGTTAGAGGAAGGCTACATTGATGCCACATCACTGTTACACAAAAATCACTCTCTCGGATCACAAATAGACCCCTGTCTTACAGTTTCAACAGCCATTGGAAACATGTGGAGAGGAGAGGAGGAGAGAAGAAAGAATGATGGGATGAAGAGTGAAAAAGGGCAAAGAAAGAGAGCTGAGACAGAAGACTGTTGAAGGTATTAGTAATTTTAAAATAAAATACATATTTTATTTTCATATAATTTTGCCTAAGATTTGCTTAATATCTATTTTGCTTAATATATGAATAGAATACAGTAGTCTATTATTGTGATTACAGTATGTGAAGAGCCCTTGGAGACAAGAGGAGAGACAGAGTGAAGGAGGAGAAAGGATGGCAGCTCTCCATTCTTTTAGTTCTTTTTCACACTTATTAAAAAGTAATCCATCAAATATTAAACAATTAGCACAACTAAATAATACTTAAAAACAAATTTAAAGCGTATGTATTTATTTGTGGTTACAGTTTCTGAAGAGTCTTGGAGAACACAGGAGAGGAGAAGAAAGAATGAAGAAGAAGAGCTAAAAGAGGGGAGAGCCAAGACAGAGGACTGTTTAAGGTATAACAACATCCTTTCCTAGTATTGTTTGGGTTCAGGTCAGATCACAGCATTGCATGAGCCAGTAATATCTTTACTTAAAATATGAATATATATCTGCCCTGTAAGTTTATGCATCTAATCACTGATATAATTTATTTAGTGAAATATTAGTTCATTTCATAGAAAAGCATAGTATAATCATTAGGAAAACTATCTCTTTCCACACCAGAGAGCATGACAAAATCACATTTTAGAATTGTAAAACAACCAGTATTAATTGCATGTAGCATATAATCTGCCTTTGTGTATGACTGCAGCATTTGAAGAGCTCTGAGAAAACTGAGTGAAGGAAGAGAAATAAGGAGGAAGAAGGACAATTTAAAGGTAAAGGCTGTTACAATATGTATATTTGACACAATGGGATAAAACTTGCTCAACTAAAATAGTATGTAATGTAACATTTAGTCTGTTTGTGTGTGGTTACAGTTTCTGAGGAGTCTTGGAGAGAGAAGAGAAGACGGAATGTTGGGGTAAAAAGTGATGTAGTTAACACAGGAACTTTGAAGATCTTAAGTCAGGTAATGTTTGCACCCCCTACTGGTTACAAAAAGACCTTTGAAGGACAATTGAAAATTTTGGAGTTGATCAGTTATGACTTTGTTATTATGATATAATTTTGTGCCAATAAAGGCAGTACAGGCCAATTGCCTGTACTGTTGTTAGTACTTCATTTTTTGCATCTTTACCGTTTATTATTATTATTATCCGGACCGTTTGCAGAGTGGTTGTATTAAATTTCTTTGCCCCCCTTCATATAATTTGGACCCCCCATCGCCCCCTCAATACAAATTTTCTGGAGCCGTCCCTGCAAACTACGACTAAAAGTCCGTGAACCGGAAGTACAACAACCTCGTTGTCATAGCAACAGAAGGTCTAGAAGATGGATGTTTGAAGAAAAGTTTGGACAGAACGCTGAAAGTTTGTATTTTATCACTGTAACTGGATTAAAACAGAGAGTGTTCGGTTGTTTTTTTAGGCTCGGGATCGTGACGTCAACAGTTGTAGAATGTTCAGTTGGTCTAATGTTAAACCAATGGAGATTTTAAATAGCTAAATACCGAAAATAGCGTTTATTAAATCACATTTTGACACTATATAGTGATAGATAAACTTACCAGTACTGACCTGCAGTTTATTGGGCTGCTCCACGGCTGTTTTGTTTACTTTTGTTAATCGTTTTTTCTAATGTATTCCTATGGAAGTTTTGCTAAACTATCAACAAACATGGCGGATTTGCCATTATTTCCATGGTAACCACAGACGCTTCCCGAGCCTAATAAGAAATCTGATGTTGTGGATGTGATTTTGAACGACGAACTCAACAACGTGATGAGGAGCTACATTTACATACATACAAGAAACGCCTATGTCATGAATGAAGTAAAAGGTCGTTGCCATAATCTGTCGCCGTTTATGGAAAGTCTGTAAAAACAAAAAAATGATACAGACATAGAATATGTCCGTGTGAATGCTGTAAAAAACTCGGACGTCATCGGGTAATTAAAGTTTACAGACGTCCTTAGGTAAATATTAGGCCGTGCGAATAGGACTTTAGAACAAAGCAGAAGATCTCAAAGTTGCACTTATGACATAACAGATTCATACGTACGGAGGAGAATGCCGCTAAAGTAACTTATTTACAATATAATGATGCAAATTTATTGATAAAGTATGTACAAAAATATACAATAGAAACTTAAAATTGTACATTGAACAACACAATCATCAGAATTGAATGCAAAAAAAGTACAAAAACATGACACTTTTATAACAACAAAAGAGCTACAGTTTTGTGTGTTTGCCCAAATGAGACAAACTCACATCACGACTCTCCTTTTGCATCGCCTCCTTTTCGTTTTTTTACTTTTCTCCTGTAAAACACAAATCCACATTATAATGATAGAGAATGCAAGCAGCACTGAATAACTCTTCCAGTACATCATCAAGTCTTTCAAGCTTTCACATTAGTGCAGCTTTACAGGTTGAATTAATTGCGTATAACTTACCTGCATATTGTCTGCATTTCGTCTATTGTTTCTGGTAAAGGCCGGTTAAAGTCTCTGGTAAAATGAGACACAAAAGTGCTCCGGTGAGAGCGAAACAACCCATCAGGATGTACGGCAGAGCTTTGTAGAAACGACCTGGGAAAAGAGAACAGAAAAAGATCAGAGTCAGAGTTGGACAGGCTGTATAAAGCTTAATATAGTAATCAGCTCTTACAGTAGATTCAAAAAAAGGTGTAATATTAAGCCAGGCTGATATAGACGGCTTGCAACATACAGGTATTTTGTTGTTGCACAAAGTTCCCGCCCACTTTTAGGTGAAAATAATCCATGCAACTCTATAGATGACTTGCAACATACGTCACTTCCCGTGCCGCACCGTTTCGGTGAAAACAAAGCTCGCGTACATTGAAATGAATATGAGGTTATCGATTGTAAACTTCAGATACACTTCTAAAAACTACATTTAGTGTTTTGTATCATGTAGTAAAAGACAAACAGAAGGCAAAGGATCAGTGGTTTGACTTTAGACGCTTCACAGACAGAACGGTAAACGTTTTAAACTGACCCAATGCTAATCATAAGTGCTTGTATCAGACGTGTGTATTTTCGTATTAAAACACCCGCAGATGCTCACGTCTTATGAGAAATGAGCTGACAATCAAAATATAAATAAATAATATTACCGGTAATCCACAAAATGATTGGTCTTTTTTGTGCTATGCTAGCTTGATATCAAGAAACATACTTTTAACTGTATTTAGCTAAAATTGTGCTTGTTTGTTTTATTCATGTCCCTAATTTATTGTGCTGGATTTCGTTAAGTTAAATTAAATGTCTGATGTCTTGTCTCTTTACTGCAATGTGGAAATTTGTTGTCAACACATAAGGAAAAACTAGTGTACATACCTGTGGGCTCAAGCTACAGTTAGCAAGTTACTTACAATATAATCTAATATCAAACACACAGAGCCTGTTCAAATATTTACATCATTTCTTTGTTATAACATTATGAAACTAATTCGAATAAATGCGTTACTTCTAAAGACGGCAGTGTGTGGAGCCGTTTAGCCGAGGCAGAGAAGCTAGCTCTAAACAGCAGACGTATTTTAATAAAAACACTTTCTTTTTCGACTGTTAGCTTTAGTCTCACACATCCTTACAAACGTACGGCTGCTTTTCTATGGCTCCAGTGGCTGGTTTTCAATTTATTTCGCCAAAAAGGAGAGAAAAGCTGATCATTTGTATCTACCACCATTGACTTGAATGGAATATTTTCACCCAAAGTGGGCGGGTACTTTTGTGGAGCAGTAAAAATGCTCCGTATGTTGCACGTCATCTATACAGGTATTTTGTTGTTCCGCAAAGTACCCACCCACTTTTAGGTGAAAATAATCCATGCACATCTGTGGTGGTAGATACAAATGTTCAGCACTTCTCTCCTTTTTAACTCATGTGTGTGAGTTGAAAGAAAGAGAGAGAGAAAGGGATGAGAGAGGGAGAAAAAAGAAAGAAAGAAGGATAGAATAAAACAGAGGAGAAAGAGAAAGGGATAAGCTAGGGAGAGAGAGAGAAGAGGGAGAAACAAATGAGAGAGAAAGGAGAGAAAGAGCGAGAGGAGGTAATGGAGAGAGAGAGAGTGTAGAAAGAAAGAGAGAGAGAGAGCAAGAGGGGGGTGAAGAGAGAGAATAACAGACAACTCACACACATGAGTTTAATCAACATAAAACTTTAAGGCAGAAATCGTACTTGCCTTTTTAAGTTAAACTGCCTTATACTTTTTTACAGTGTAGCTCTTCTGATTGGACCAACATGCTTTAGTCATTTTAATTATGTTTTGATAAATTCAAATTAACACTTAACACAACTTGCACATTTTCACTTTTTGTTGGCGGTGCATCGAATGTATTATCTTTATGTCAAGCCTCTTATCGTAATTGTGATTTCTAGCTAGATCATGACTTTTTACTCAGTATTATCTATTATTGTCATACAGAATGTTGTGATGTTTCGTGAACTCGACAACCTAAGCCTATATCCACGTGTGTATTTCCAAAAAGGTGCTCTCTGCTTCTTTAGATACATTACTAGTTGAACTCTGGAGTTGAATAATCTCTGCGTGTTTGTCAATGATTGCAGAATCCACAAGTCTGTCAGCAGAAGCAGATAACTGACACGGTGCTGAAGCCACACTAATGCTTAACTCACCCAGATAAATGATAAACGGTGAGATGATGGTGCCAACGCGAGCCGCCATGGAGCAGCAGCCCATGGCCGTGTTTCGGATCACAGTCGGGAACAGCTCAGCAGAAACAGCGTAGATGATACAGAACGCCGCCGTGATGCCAAATTTGCCAACATCTCCAGGACGACTCCGATGGCTGGAAGTTCTACGATAGAGAACAAAATAGAGATCAAAGGTCGATGTTTCATCTGAAGTCAGGGTAAAACTGTTACTATTGAGGTGAAGATTAAAGGGCAATGGTTCTCTAGGAAAAGTAAAGATACAGAGAGTTATCTTAACACATGCTTGTGAAAATATTATGGGCCTGAATGTGACAACTCAATGCACCTTACAAAATTACATACACTTAATTTATAGATTAAGATTAAAAAATCATCCATAAGCAAATCTAGGCACGGTGGCAGAGTGGCTAATGCTCTCGCTTCACAGCAAGAAAGTTGTGCGTCATTGTGGTTGGGTCTTTCTGTGTGGAGTTTGCATGTTTCTTCTCATGTCTGGGTGGTTTTCTCTGGGTATGCCGTTTGCCCTGGAGATGGCTCTCCAGATGCATTGATGAGTCAAGTTGAGAGAACATTCAATCAGCCATTTCTATCGCTTGATCTCGTAAGGGGTCGCGGGTGACTGGAGCCTATAAAGAGTGACTCAGGCCTTAGGCGGGGAACACCCTGGACAGTGGCCAAGTCATTGCAGGGTTAGAAAGACAACCATTCACTCTCTCATTCACTCACAGGGGGAATTTACAGTGATGCCCAATTAACCTAAACATGCATGTTTTTGGAAGAAAAAGGAGAAAACCCACGATGACACAGGCAGAACATGCAAAGTCCACCCAGAGAGATCGTGAGATGTTGATATGGAACTCTAACGACTTTGTTATTGAGAGAACCAAGATAATGAATCCAGAAAAACTGGACATTCAGACGATGTATGGAGCTGTCCCAACAGTTGCTCTGGAATTGGGATCATGTCTGGTGAGGGCAATACATAATAATAAAGAAACAAAAAAGAGAGGAAAAACACCAACTTTGTTTGGAGAAGTTAATATGAGCAAAACAGGGCTTTTGTGGCGATAATTGGCACAGGACAGGCTCCCCATCAGAACTGACTTGTGACCACAAAAACTAAGTATAAAACTTGGGGAGACCTGTCCTTCCAGGCTGTGGCTACTAGCGACGGAAAGAGTCTGAAAACTTCAAATCATCTGAAGTATGCTGCGATCGAATCAAAAGATCAGTTATGCTCGTGCAGCCACTGACCTACACACACATTATAGATGTATAGTACAAATACTAATACAAAAACAGCCATGACGTTTGAAGATACAAAGCTTGAACTTGCGCAAAACTGAATGTGCATTATGGATCTCTAAATATGGACACTAAATATTACTGTTTACTGTTCAAATGTAAAAAAAAAATACAAGTTCTGAGCACTAACAACACTGGCTTTGTTTTAAATTTAATTTCTTTAGAGTCATATTTATTATGGTTAAGGAAAATCGTGGCTGCAAAATGGAAAACTAAACTGAATTGTGACTTAAGTGAATCGTCCTATCCCTAGACTCCCTACTAAAGTTTGACTTTTAAAAGGCAGCTAAAGACAGTTTTGTTTAAGAAAGATTTTGGTTTACCCGTCTAATTACAGCCTATTTTAACTCCATTTCATGTGACTGCTCTTCACGTTTAATTCTTTAAAAATTTGACCCAAGAGCAAAATATAAAAAGGAAACAGCAAGGGGCCAAGAATGAACCCCTGTGGAACTCCATGAGAAACCAATAAATCAGACCTATACCTCCCAATAGTTACAAATGGTGCAATCAAATGACCACGCAGTTTCAATTTTGGTATATTAATAATTTTAACATAGATTAGCACCTGATTGATACATCTGAGAAACCAAGATCAACATAAACTGTGCCATTTTGCGACTACTCGGTCCAGTAACTGCACAGTACCTCCTACCGTATGGAATGAGGTGGACAAACAGGATCATGACTCCGCCGATGAACAGCGTGGTGGGCTGGCAGAAGCGCCTGGACGTGAACCTGAGCATGAGCAGAGCGATGATGTAGGCGGGCACTTCGGTCAGGGCGGACAGGAAGCAGTTGATGTAAGGGTCGCCGTGGAGATTGGACGTGTTCAGGATCAGCGCGTAGTAACTCAGCGTGATAATGATCCTGGAGAGACAGAATGGCACAGTATTCAGGCATTTTATTTAGTTTCTTGATGTCTACAGTTGTGTTTGAATGGGCCCTTTTCAAGCTGCGGCTTGGCTAGTTCCGGTGTGAATATACCAGCAGTTTGTTGTTTCCGGTCAATTCATTCCCTCGGGAGGCTAGCTCAAATGCCGTAAACTAATTAGAATAATTCATTGACACAAACTGGACAACAAGTGACAGCCAGACAATCATTTGCAGCGAGTTCAGAGCTTCACATACGAGGTAAATACTTCACCATATGTTTATAAAATGTGCCGTTTTGTCTCTGAAGCTAATGCTAACCTGTATTTAATTTTATTATTATTAACTGAACTAGTTTTATACAAAACACTCAGCCTGGGATGTCATGTATTTTTATCAACGTGTCTGCTTTATATTGCGCTAATTTATTTGTTAGCATTTAGCATTACTATATATTTGTGTTTTTATGGATTATTTTTATTTTTTTTAATAAACAATGGGAGAAAACAGTCATGTGATCATAATTAATTATGCATGAATCATCCCCGGTCCTTCTCCTGTTACTTTCATGTGTTTTCGCGGATTACTTGTCTCGTTATTGATCTCACACACATAGTTTTTATTTGATTCTGAGCCTCACGTGCGTCTGGCCTCTCATTACTTTTCATTACTTTTCAAGAAACAGAAAGCCTCCGGAATACGGACTGGATGTGATGTCATCTGCATAAGCTTTGTTATGACAACGGACGGTAGAATACAGCCTAAATATGTAGGAGTTATTACTTATAATGTGTTAAACATGGAATTAAACAAAGCAAAAAGTAAGTTAAACATATTGTTTAAGATCAATTACAAAATGAAAATGGGACTCACCATAAACAGCTGCACAGAAGAGTCGTGAAAAATAAGTTGCAGTTTTGGAAAATGGTGATGATGTTGTACTTTTTATCTTTTTAGCTGTTGCATCTTCAAGCTAAACAAAGAGAAAGACAGTTATAAAGTTAGTATTTTAGATTCAATTATATAATATCACTTTGTACATGTGGACAAAATAAATGAAAAGAAAACTCACAATGGTCACTGAGCTCACTCGAAACATACAAATAATAAGTACAAAATTATTGAAAATCAAACGCAAGCCATTACTTCTGAATTGTTTATTAAAAAAAAAAAATTGCAAAAAATAATAATGAAACAAGGCTGGACAAAAATGATGGTATCCATATTCACCTATTATTTGTTGCACAACCTTTTGTGTATCACAATCAAGCGATTTGTGTAACTCTCAGTGAGACTTGCACCTGTCACAGGTGTTTTCTGCCACTCTTCGTGAGCAAACTGCTCCGGTTGTATCAAGTTTGAAGAGTCTTCTCCAGATGTTTCAGCTCCTTCCACTGGGCTCATGGAGACACTTCTGAACAGTCCAATGTTTTTCTCTGAGACATTCTCAGTTGTTTTTGGCTGTTTGATCATTATCCTGTTGAAGACACACGACCTGTGATTGAGACCAAGCTCTCTAAGACTAAGCCAGCACATTTCTCTTCAAATGCTTTGAATGCTTTGATAGTCTTGAGATGTTATTGTACCTGAACAGATTCAGAACAGCCTAAAGCAGCGACAGCACATAAGTGAGCCTCGTCCATGTTCACAGTAGGACAGTGTTCTTTTCTTGGTTTGCTTGATTTTTGCCTCTATAAGCATAGAGTTGTTGTGTCTCAACAAAAAAGCTTCAGTTTTGTCTCATCTGTCCAAAGGACATTCTCCTAGAAGCTTTGTGGCTTTTCACAGATTCATGTTTTGGTCATTGGAAATTTCAGTGACCAGTGTGTGTTTTTCTTTCATTAGAGAGGTACCAGTTTTGTCACGTGTGTAACTAAATGCATCTTATACCATCATTTGTGAGATGAGAGATAGGTCAGTGTGAGTAAATGATGGTCTGATCTTACCTCGGCTTTGGTGAAAATGGCCACTGGTGCTTCGACTTTATTGTATGAAGCAGCTTCTCTCAAAATGGCCTCAGCCTCGTCCACTCGTCCCTGAGAAAGAAGCCAGCGAGGCGACTCTGGGACCAGCCTGCAAACCAGTACAGACACATCAATATTAAACACATTTACAGCTGTGAAACTACAGCTTGGACACTGTGACTGTTGCTTCAATCAAACATCTGGATATTGGGGCAGCCTGATGCATCATTTCACTTTGTGGAAACCTGACATCGCACCATCCAGGTTCAATGTCTTTTTGCTTTAACCAATTGTTGCTTTTTGGTCTCACCCAAACACAGGAAGTACAGCATAAACATAAACATATGTGTCAGCGATTGTTGTATACAAATTAAGAGTTACAAAATCATATTGTACATACAAATATATCTGGTCAACACACTGCTTCATCTCTGTTCACTGATTGGCCGATTGTATTTCCTGGTTTTTCGGTAAAAGAATAGAAGAGCTTTATTGTTCACCAAGGTAGAAATTCATCTTTATAAAAGTAAAAACATAAATTATGAGAAAGTTATCTTCTGTTGCTGATGCCTTCCATCTCCATTTGTGCAATGGGACAAAAGATTTTTTTAAAACAGACTTGGTCGCCAATGGCACCCTCCAGCTCCTCCCTGAGTGCAGGAGCTCAAACTGTGAATTCAGAGGATGGGAGGAATCTGACACTATGCCGTTAGCTTTATTTAGTGTCTTTTTTATTTTTATTTTTGCAGCTGACCCAAGGACTTCTGAGGCCTATATGTTAATGTTCAGACTGGACCCAGTTACAATCAGTTTTTTGTTTTTTTCAACAAAATCTGCAGTTCTGTGATAACGACACAGAAGCAGTGAAATGAAATTGAGGAGAGGCACCAGTAGCTCCAGGCCAGACACGGCCCAAGATCTGTTTTAGTCTGCTGCCCACACGTTTTTGGTAAGTCTGTGACACACTACTGTTAAGCGACATGGTCAAAGCGCACATACATGACAAGCACATCTTCAAATTAATGTGTTAGATAGAATGAGTGGAATAAAAAGCTCTTCTCTGCAGAAAAGTACATAGGTCTAACACCGAATAAAATAATATTTTCCATCTTTGAGCCCTTCCACAAACTCTTGTCATTATTCTTTTCCCGGTGTCTCAAAACTTTGATTAGAGCGGCTGGCAGGCTTCCAGTTTGTGCTAAGCAAAGGTGTAAAGAAGCTTCATAAAGGAGGCCCATGGTCTTGGTTTAGTCCAGTTCCGATCCTGTCGAGTTGTGCTATCAGTGCCACTTTGGTGCAGATAAAAGGGCAAAGGTGTGAGGGTGGACAGCGATGGATTTGGTTCTAAGACTAAGACTAAGACTAAACCTGACACACAATCTGCTGAACATGTAACACACAAGGACAGAAGTGGAAGCTCTTACCACCACAGCGGACATAGATGATCGAGCTGGCCGCCATTGAGATCAGTAGTGTCCTCCAGTCTCTGAGGAAGTAGGCCACAGCGGGCATGGCCATGTACCCGATAGCAGAGGGCATGAAGACTCCCAAAGAGCAGAAGGTCACACGAGCTACAGGACTCAAAATCTCTGAACTGTTAGGAAACAATGTTAAAGAAATGTCATTTAATTATAAGTTTGTTGGGATAGACTTAATTTAAGGCTCTGTAATATGTAAACTCCAGTTCTAACAGTGTCTCTCATCATTGGTTTACTTACTCACAAATACTCTCAAAATTTGGACAAACAAACTTAGAATAGAGTGTGATCACTAAGCCCGCTCTACCAGATATATTGGTGTTTTTCACAGAATCTGGGGAGACTCACTGTACAGTTAAAGCCATGGTGAGCCTGGTCAAATGTGGCAGCACTTGGCTCATAGGGTTAGTGCTAGATAGTCAGGTCCGGCGAGATAGAGGTGAACTGTCTTTTGCTGTGGTAGTGAGTTTATTTCTGTTTCTGAACGAGCCTTAAGTGGTATATTTTTTTATCTTAACCTTTACCAAACCCTTCCTAACCTTACCCATTACCCAAACCCTTTCCCTAAACGTAATCATCGTCCCTTCAAACCAGACTGAGCTAAACAACCTCATGGAGATTTTTAAATCCTGGTCGGTCAAAAAAGCCAGAGAAATCTTGACGGACCCTTCACATCCTTTGCAGGAGGTTTATAAAACTTCTTCCCTCACGCTGGAGATATTTAACCCCCCTTTTTAACTGTTGTTTTACATGTCAGCTGTGTGTATGAATGTTTCTTGTACTGCTGGCTGCAAATCTCCTCGAGGATCTAATAAAGTCGAAGTTCAAAGTTCATTAAGTTCAGGTCATATTGACCTTGTCACTCCCCAATCGGAGTCACTTGCCGAATTGGAGTCAATCATGCTAGTTGTTAGCTTGACTATTTCATTGTTTAAACTGCCAGAAACGGCTAAAAACGCTATTTGTCAGTTGTAACCTTAGATCGCCTCATATGAGATTAAAAACGTCTGTTAAGAAAGTTTAATAACATTTATTTTTGTAAAACACACTTTAAATCTCGTACTTTCTACACTCGTAAAAAAAACAATCAGTTTAACACTAACGTTGGTGACCTCAAGGTTTCACTGCTCCGAGCTGTTTGTTTTGGTTTATTTACAGTTAAATATTGTGTTTTCACAAACGTTAAGCTCATATGTAACCTAAAATAAGCACATTTAAAAAGTAAATGATAAATATAGCATATTCTATGTTGTTTGTCCTCGTAGGTGTTGCCGTTGTCAAACACTCACGTGTATGCGCCTGTGCAAATGCATCTGCGCATGCATCAACTTTTTACTCAAATTCGCCTCTGACTCCGATTGGGAAGTTACAGACCTGTTGCTTAGTAACACAAAAAGAACTCAGTGTAGAGCTGCTGCTCCTCCACGTCGAGAGGAGCCAGAGGTGGCTCGGGCATCTGTTTTGGGATGCCTCCTGAAGGCCGGATATGTACATTTGTGCTTACCCTGAACTAAGTGGAACTGAATGCAACAGAAAAGGACGTGCTTGACTGTTCTAGCCAATCAGAGTGAGAGTTCACAGAGTAAGCAGTAGTCAAAACTAAAGCTTTTGAACAAGAACAAAATGTCTTATGTGAAAATAGGTAGAAACTGCCACAAGATTTGATCATTCTTAAAATTGCAGATGTTCTGCATGTGTTGAATATGAGCAGTTTGGGTTTGCATTGCACTTTAAAAATGCTTTCCTGCGGAAGGATTTTAATTGACCTTTATTTAATTGACCTTTATTTAACCAGGGAAGTCCCACTGAGATTCAGAATCTCTTTTGCATGGGAGCCCTGATTTAGCCGCTGCATCACCAATGGACTGACCACAGGGTAAGGGTATTTATTCAGCAACCTTTGGCTTCAACACAGATTCAACACTTGTCATTTTTTAGTTTTAACAGCAAAAACAAATGTTGTTTTGTTTAACTGTTGATAACAAAATACAGTGAACTGTATATAAATATAATGAAGACAATAGACTACCTAAAACAAATCCAATGATGTAGTTGGAAAATCCACCGCCACCAACGAAGAAGAAGATGAAGGTGAAGATTTCCCAGTTTGGAGAGAAGATCTGAGCTGCCACGGCGACCGTCTGAACCACCATCATCAGAAACAGGGCCGGCTTCCTCCCAAACCTGCAAAGACGTCAGCAACGGTCACTGTCACTGTGGGAGAGAACGCACACAGCTCCTGCAGCTGATGTGACGTTTGATGAAAGAAGTGGATTTGTGCAGTTAAAATGACTAAAAGTGAGTCAACACTTATAAACTACAGATGTATTGATTTGTATTTTGATTCAACTATTGTCCTAAAACTATTCTTTCTTTTGAATAATTTTGGTGATTCCACATTTAATTTGTTTATTAAATAACTAGAGAGGACAGGCTGCTCTGAGGCTGTGCACTAGCTGTGCACAGCCTCAGAGCTGTGAACTTCTCCACACGTCAGGATCGCTTCCACACAAAACTCACATCACTCACAAGTTCACTGTCCATATTTGGTGCTGTCAATCAAAGTCTGTTCACTCCCACTGAGCGTCTCTTAAAAAGTCTTCTGTTTGAGGTTTAATGGGCTGTGTGCACGGAATTTCAGTTGGCTTGCGATTTTTCAAAATGCTAACTTCTGTACATACAACCATTTCCTGTTAGCGTTAGCATTTAGGCACAATTATGTCTCTTTTTAAACACAGAAGTGTCCTCTGATTAAATATTCCTCTAATATGTAAAGTCTTTAACATGTTTTCTGTAACATTCACCACAACTGTCTGATCTAAAGAGGATTTATTAGTTTTAAACTGATGAAGTGAAAACCTCATTGAAGAGTATTGAACAGGAAGTGGTTGTATGTACAGGATGTAGTATTTTAAACCAAAACAAGACAACTGCACTCAGCCAATAGGTGGGTTTCAGATGACATCACAACCTTCTACAGGCCAATGTAATTTCAATGAGGTGGAGGGCAGCTAAAATAAAGATTGTTTAAATGCAATTTATTTTTGTAATACAAATGAGTATTGGGTCTAGTCATTATAGAAATAATGGCTTTTTAAATTAGCAAAATATTTTTTGAATTATTTCACGACAAAGTCCAATGTTATTAATGGGAAAATCTGCCTCTGCCCTCCACCTGCCTTATAACTGCCAAGAATTCTAGAATGTGAAACCACCTATTGTGGGTGGAATAATATCTGTCAGCGTGTTTAGCCTAACTTTAACTTCAGTCTTGTCGTGATGTAACTAGAGAGAGAGAGAGAGAGAGAGAGAACATAAAAAAGGCAGACATTGTACTTGCAGGAAAAACTGGCTCTTGCCCACCAACCAGACTTATGGCATAATCACATCCTAAAAAGAAAATGCAACCGCAAACACAGAATGGTCGTTGTACTAAAGCTCACACAATCAATGGTTCAGACCAATCACACACAGCTGCAGTGTGTTGTTACCTGTCTGAGATCTGCCCCGAGAGAAATGCCCCCACCAGGACGCCGGCATAGTGGATGGAGGTGGTGAGGGGCAGTTTGTAAGCTTCATCGCACACCAGGTCCCACTGCAAACAGCCACAGAGAAAACATACAATAACTTAAAAATCACGAGGTTTTAGGTACAAATCACATTGGAACCCTCATATTTACAACCAATTCAACGATTCTGGATCAGAATTAGATTTTAGAGGAGAGCGGGGTTGGTTGTCACATGGGTTGGTTGTCACAATAATATCTAGAACAGAAGCACAGCCCAGAGTGGGGTCGGTTGTCGAACTTTTACAAAAGCCAGATTTTCTCAAAATACTGTATTTTAAATATTCCAATTCAATGCAGGGAATCAGTGTAAAGTTTCAACTAAAAATAAATCTAATTCTTGTCATGGAGCTTATTCTGTTCAAAAGTTATACATCACTAATTCACATTAAAAATATAGTTTTACAATATCATTAGAATCTTGACAAAAATGCATCTTTTAAATTTCCAATTGTCTTTTTCTTGTAATTTAACGTCTCCTGATTAAGAAAATGTAAAACATTCTTGAATCAAAATGAAATCAAACATTTGTCATCGGTCTCCCATTGACATAACATTGTGACAACCAACCCAGACTTGGGGTTGGTTGTCACAGGGTGAACATAACATTAAATGATCAATAACTTTTGATCAGAACAAGACAGAGAACAGCAGGTGGGTCATTAGTTACACAAGACTTTGAGCTTTTCTCTGTTGGTAAAATGATTCATGTGAGATTAGGTGTTTTTGAGAAATTCAAATCAAAGAAAAAGTGTGACAACCAACCCCGCTCTCCCCTATATTAAACTTACAAAAAAAAAAAAAAAAAAAAAATACCTAAAAAATGTATCATAATCTAATAGGACTTTTTAATGGGATCATTTTGTTCATTGTAAAATTCTAAAATGAGTTAAAACGGCTTAGAAATATAACAGGTTCATTGACTTCCTGTTAAAAAGTGCAAAACTGATAAGCCCCGCCTCTTCACTGAGCCCGTTTACATGTGCACGAATAACCCGGTTATGAGCAGTATCCTGGTTATGACAATAATCTGGTTATAGTGTTTACATGCGCTCAGAGAAACCTGGTTATTCATATTCCTGTTTACATGAGCACTGGGAGTATCCTGGATATTCAGACTGGTAACTATGGCAACAGTGACACAGATATGGCAGGAACTATGCATTTATGAAAGTTTGCTAATGTATGGGTTTTAAACATGTTTACAGCAACAAGCTGACAAAATACAACTGAATAGAACATCAGAGTCAGAGCTTTGGGAAAAGTGATTTTTACAGTGTAAAAATATGTCTGAATTTTAAAGAGTCGGTTCAGATGCCGCGTTCATCTGGTCCTCGGGAACTCGGGAAAAAGTTGTTCCAAGTTGAAAAATGCACATGAACGCTCCAGCATCTCGGAACAAATGCTCGGTAACTCGGACAAATGGAGCTGCCCGAGCTCTGCACCTGACGTCACTGACACATGGAGACTGATGAAAATCAGTTAGAAAATAAATACTAACAACCTTTAACGTTTTTGGACAGGCTAGCATCATATCTCACTGTTAGGTCTATTAACCGCTGTTAAAAGTGCTGTGTCATTTATTTATTATGTTTAACAACAACATCCCGATTTTCCGAAGTAAAAAGCACATGAATGCAAACTAGGTCGGAACCCCTATCTCTCATCTCGGTCACACGAGCACCCGAGGACCACATGAACGCAGCAAGAGTTACAGGTGTGTTGTGTTACAAGTTACTTTATAGTTTTATAAAGATGACACATTACAAATAAAATGTAATAAATAAGTATCATATGCTCCAAACCCAAACGAGAAAAAGTGCTATAAAATGAATATAAGAAAAATAAATAATAATTTTGAGTCATTTTGTCAAATGTACTGCTTCTGCCAGATCAGTTCCTTTAGTTTGCACATGCTCAGTTTGGCTCCATAGGCGAGAAACCAGGTTATGGTGTTTACATGGCACAATAATCTGGTTATTATCAGAAAACTCCAGTGACAATAACCTGGTTTCTCATAACCAGGTTATTCGAATAACCAGGTCATTAAAATCAGGTTATGTTGTTTACATGGACAAACACATAACCATGATATTTACAAACCCTGATAAAACCGGGTTATTTGTGGACATGTAAACGCCCTCATTGTCAAATTTAACTTTATTAAGCAACAGATTTAAAAATGACTTTGTTGTTGGAAAGTGTTTATACATATGACAATTTTGAACCTTACATGTTTCACTCGCAATCCTAGTTTTTGATTAAACGCAAGTAAATACAGTTAAGTGGGCGGGGATAGGTGGTAGGTGAAGACAGGGATTTTCTGAGCACTGGAGCATCAGCTGTAGAACAACAGGATTAAAAACTCAAAAAGGGAATTTCGTATATTGTGTGCTGTGCTGTTTAAGAACTGGTTTATATCAGCTCAGAAGCCAAATACTGTCTTGGGTGGTATGTTTTGTATATAATGTGAGAACCAGGGGCCAGAACATACATGCAACATAAGCTAAAGCAGCTCCGTCTCAACATAGAAAACAGCGTATTGTCCTTGAAATCTGATCATAAACATAATAAACTCAGTGTTATAGAACTTAAAGCAGATCCCTCTCACAGCGGGGGTTTCTGGTGTCAGTTGTATGGTTAACTTGGGGGGCCCAGCCTTGGAAACACTGGGTGGGAGCGCATCACGTAAGTCCAAGTCAGCGGGTCGTCGGGGTTAAGTAAGTCAAGTCATCACATTCAAGTCACAAGTTTCAAGTAGGGCTGGGCGATATTGACAAAAAAGGATTTCTCGATCATTTTTTGGCAAATCTCGGGTCTCGGTCATTAAAAAGACTACTCTTGTGACTATCTAATGTTGTTTTCAATTCATAAATATAGTAATGCCTTTCATCCTCTTTCTCTCTTAAACCTTCAAATCAGGTTAGAAATCTGGGGGAAATAATGCGCTCAGACTTGAACTTTAACAGCCACATTAAGTCGGTAACAGCAGCTTTTTACCATTCTAAAAACATTGCCAAAATCAAAAGTATAGTGTCAAAGCCTGACTTGGAGAGACTTATCCATGCATTTGTCTATAGTAGGTGAGACTATTGTTAACGGCCTATTCACCGGCCTATCCAAACAAGCTGCAGTACATCCAGAGCGCTAACTGCTCGGGTCCTGACCAGAACCAGGAAGTACGATCACATTAGTCCTGTGCTTAGGTCTTTGCACTGGCTTCAGTGGCTCAGAGAATAGACTTTAAAACAGCTCTGCTTGTGTTTAAGTCTCTCCATGGACTAGCACCAAAATACATCTCTGACATGTTAGTGCGTTATGAACCATCTCGGACTCTGAGAGATCTGCCTCCTGCTGGTGCCCAGAGCGAGACTAAACATGGACCAGAGTCAGTGTGACCGGTGTATTCTTTCACTCTTTGCGTTGTGTTGTGTCCTGAGCGGGAGTTGAACCCGGGTCTCCCGCGGGGCGGTAGACCGACAAACGGATTGAGCTCCTGGGTTAGGGTGGGGGTGGGGGGCAGGGTGAGGGGGGGGTGAGTTTATCCCCCCATTACCACACACTTCTCCATACTGGTACCTCGTGTGGGTTTTAAACCGGTACATCAGGACTAAACGTGGACCAGATTCAGGACTAAACACAGACAGAGTCAGAACTAAATATGGATCAGAGTCAGACTAAACGTGGACCAGAGTCAGGACTAAACACAGACCAGAGTCAGAACTAAATATGGATCAGAGTCAGGACTAAACGTGGACCAGAGTCAGGACTAAACGTGGACCAGAGTCAGACTAAACGTGGACCAGAGTTAGGACTAACGTGGACCAGAGTCGGACTAACGTGAACCAGAGTCAGGACTAAACGTGGACCAGATTGTATTGTAATTTTGACGCATCTTTTCCTGCCTTGTAAAGCACTTTGAATTGCTTTGAGTGTGAATTGTGGCTATACAAATAAATGTGTCTTTCCTTGCCTTTTGTCTTTCAAATTATATCGACTAATTAACCAACAATGCAATGTCTGTCTCCCTCTGTCACTATGGTGGACTGGTAGATGTCTCTGCTGTAGATCCAGCCGTCTTTGCAGCTCTCCAGAGGCACCTCACTACGTTCACATCCACGCCCCGGCACCAGGTTACTCTGAGACAAACTTTGCACCGTGCCCAGGTTCATCTCGAACACGAGCTGCGTTCTGCGACACCGTTGACCTCCTCCACGGGTATGGTCACGTTCCTCCAGGCCTCGCTGGATGTTGTAACCGTTAACCGGTACGTAGCACTCGTGTGGCGGCGTGTCCCCCACAAAGACGATGTAATCCCGATGAATCCGTTCGGGAGGATGCTGGCTGCCAGAGCTAGAAACACCTTGAGCTGGAACGGTCCCAAGATCCCAGGAACGACGTGATGGTGTCATAATCTCTGACGCTTTTGATTTCCATGTTTGAGAAAAAGAACGCAGACACAAGATCAGATGTGTTTTGGTCTAGCATGATAAGAGGTGAACTTTCCACCACAGTCTGCCTTTATAACTTGCAACTCCTCCTCACTCACTCTACTCCACAAGCCATTGGTCGGTTCATGCACAAAGCTATGTACATTATGCATCACATTTTGGAAAAGAATGTCTACTTACCTTATACAAGTGCAAAGTGCAAATTATGAGACGAAGTAAATTATTTCCAGTGCTTCGGGGAAAAGGTAACAAGAGTTCAGCTTGGAAAAGGCTTTATCTCAGAAGTTTGTGACAGTTTTTTTACATTCTGTTAAGTATAAAACAACAATGATTAAAGCAGCTAGAGTTATAAATAGTTTCATTGCAGAACTGATAAGCCCAGCCTGTTTATTGTAACATTTTATTGTAACAAGCAACTAAACTGGGATGAACTTTGCAAAATGTTTAGTGAAATCTTAATCTAATGATCTTAACTTTGTTTTGGTGAAATGAGTGTCTTAACCTGTAAAGGCTCTTTAAAGTGCCCATGACAGATTGAACGACTCATTTCACAAAGACGTAGTTAAAATCATTATATATTTAAGGTTTTACTAAACATTTTTTCAATTTCATTCCAGTTTGCCCAATTTTTAGCATTAAAATGTACTTCCTGTTCATCAATGATGACATCACGCTGGGTAGTTGCCTAGCAACCATTTAATAATTTGGCCCCAACCTCTTCAAATGTAACTTTAAAAAAAAACAACAACATAAAAGTATGCTAAATATGTGTTTACTGGGCCATAAAAATGTGTTTTTGTGAGAAAGTCTTTGTCTCGCCAGTGTGATGTCATCAGTTTAGAACTCTGCTCTACTTCCTGGTATTTTTTAACATATTTTCACATTTTTCTCCCACAAACTTGTGAGTGATTAAGGTAAAACTATCATTTATAATAACAACAGGTATTAATATACCAAACTAAATCAAAATATGAAAAACGTTCAAACCTGTCAAACACACTTTAAGGGGCACTGTGGCATTAAAATAAAATACATTTCTACCCTGTCCTAGCAATGCATAAATGCAACGCAAAACATTTTATTAAATAATACCTTTTTTAGGGCTGGGCAAGTTAACGCGTTATCGCGGCGTTAACGCAGGTCACGTGGATTCGGCCAAAAAGCATGAATGAAAGTGCCCGCACTGCAGCGCTTTAAATACAAGGAAGTGAGCTCTGCTGTACAGACAGCGGGACAGAGACGAGTCTGAGCTTCGAGTGTTTAAATCATCCAAAAAGACAAATAGGTTAAAATTGCTATTTATTGAACTTTGTGTGTAAAGTGTGATTATCGCGATTAATCGCAGCTCAACCATCCGATTAATTGCCCAGCTCTAACCTTTTTACATCTAGCTCATCATTTTGAAGCCTTGCACCATCTCAAATTAAGAATAGACTTGTTAAGAGCCTATGTCCTTAAGACAAGAGAGAATAAGAATAACTGACCTAACCTAAAACATTTGTCATTTTTTAGATTTAAGATGTATTTTGGCAGTGCAGCAATCTAATCAATCTTTCCAACACATTCTAAGTTGTCCTGCTGTAAAATCAATCAAAATAGCACCACCTTTCAGTATTTTTGATGAGTTAGTAAGAGTTTTCACAGGTTTCGTGCTGCCGCTTGGCTCAAAACTCCCTGACCCAGAGCAATTTGGCTCCAACAGTTCTTACAAAGATAAGTGACTGGTTTGCACGCACAGCGACTTTGGCACTTGAATACAGACTTACACAGAGAATCTTCAAGGCTACAAAACAGAATGAGTAAATAAACTCCAGCTTTTTCCCCACTTCTGATTCGAATCCAAAGATGAAATCCATAAATCCTTCACCTCTATCACAATCTTTTCATTAAAAACTAAACCTACGCTGCTCTGTGTGAAATGAAATTCTTTGTCCTTTAAGAAGGGATCAATATGGAAGATCACTGAAACATCGCTGCTTCTTATTAACCCTTTAGGCGCCAAAAAACATGATCCGGTAAATGCAGAGACTTGAAAATTTCGCCTGGTAGAATCTGCGCTGACGTCTCTCAGTACGCAGAGTTGAAAGTCTGGATTTCCCAATTGCTACTCTGAAACTAGTGAAGTTGGAAACTTGAGACGCAGCAAACTTTGGCACAAGGGCTGGGAAATACAGTATCAGATCATCAAAAAATACAGTATGTGTATGGAAAAGTTACAATATAGAAGAGCGTGATACTGTATTTTCGCATGAATGTCTCTGAGCTGTGACGAGGACAGATACATGACTACTTGCTGTAGCCTAAAGCAAGGGTCTGCAACTTTTCACAGCAACATTTGCCCAGTTCGAACCAAATCAAAGTCAGAAAGAGCTGCATCTGTATTTAGTAAAAAAAAAGTTTTACAAAAAAAAAAAACTAAGGGCCTGATTTATCAAGCCAGGTGCTAAATTACGGGTGCAAAAAAAAAAACAAAAACAAAAGAAACAATGAGTATTAATTATGAGCATTTTACACAACTTTTTTTTGGAAGAATGCACATACAACAAACTAAGAAAGAGAAATAAGCACCTCAAATTCTGCATCTTTATTTATTTTTTATTTTATTTTGGATCAACTATTATTATTACCGCGCAATAACTATTCTTCCTGGGTCCACATTTCAATACAGTTGGTGTGTTAAGTAGTAGTAGCCAAAAACTATTCCATCTCTGCCAAAGGTCCTTTGTTACGATCAACCACTAACCGTCGTTTGTCGTTGAACATATGTAGCCTCTTAAATAAATGCTTGAATAAAATACTGGACCCATCAGAGAGCCTTAATTTATGTTTCTTATATTTCACCATCATCCTCAAATTGACCTTTCGCCGGAGCTCTGCCCAAAAACGGCTATTCGTCCCACATCAAACATCGATAACAACCGTTGCTATGTAAAATAAAGCAGCATCCGTACCAAAATCTCTTTGACTCCAATCAAGAGGGTGAATAGCAAGTGCGCTCTATGGTCTTTAGATGGCTATAACAAGGGATCCTTGGAACTACAGCAAACTCGTCCGATACTGAAAATAAATTTGTGTGTGCCGGTAAGCAGTATGTTGTACTTGTCTTTCTTAACTAGACTCCTTTCCATTGTTCCAAAGCTGAAGCCAGACTGGTCTTCTAGGCTAATTAAATCTGGAAACTTTCTGGGTGACGTGCACCTAGTATACCTCAGGAGGGGCTTTGAGACTTTGAGAAATGCAGTTTTGCGTCCTATCACACCACTCAACAATCGCTAGTTTAAACTCCTTAGTGAGGATTAATGTATGATGGACTGCTGGTCTCTCATCTCTCCCGCACGATACTTTTCTTGAACTGATCTTGCTGTTTTCAAGACGCATGGTTTTCGGTTCTCCACGCTGTTGGACTCACGAAGCGTTAAGAGCTCCTGCCTGTCCACTTAAAGCGTGTGAGCATGCGAGGTCAAGCCGCTGTTAGCGCTTCGATGGAAGATAGCAAGCGGTGCTACTTTGTGTCTGATCAGGCTTTTGGAGCGCTTAATAATTACACACGGATGACAGACACGTGGAGCGCATGTTGTGACTTTAGCTTGAGTCGACATTACAGAGCGTCGTGACCTCTGGATCTTGGATCTTTGATGTTTCGGGACCTGATCCCACCTCCACTTAGCAGGCTCTCGTCCCAAATCTGCCATCGTCGTGGCTTCCGGACCCAAGGGTTTGGGGGCGGGCTTGGTATCCGTGGCCTGCTGTTTCGTGATGTCGCGAAGCTAACCCGTAGACCTAATAGCAGAGCAGTGTAAGAAAAGAGACACAGCACCCACAATCAGTAATAAAATCCTAAAAGCAGTACCTTTGAAGCTGAAGCTTTCATACTGAAAGCAGATCTTGCTGCAATTTTGTTATCTCACAGGGATAATGTGATTCATTACGTCGCGGTAATATACTCATATCATATTATGGTCAAGCTCATCGAAATGACTAGGCTATAACTATACATAACCAGCAAGGGCTTCGCGATCTGACTCCTCCTGCTACACGAAGAAGACAATAGATCCTTGGTAGCTTCTTGTCGATTTCGAGTAATGGACACACAACCTGCATCATTGGGCAAACTTTGGTAGCTGTAGTATTTTGAACGAGGCGATCGGAACGTAGATACTACCATTTGTACTCTCGTGCTGGCTTTTTTCTCCTATGTGTTGTTCCTGCTAATAAATTATGCTGGTGAAGTCGAGCCGTTGATGCTGATAAATTGCTAGAGGCACTTTATTGCTTTGCGCCCTGCATTCCTCCGCATTGAGGAGATTTCCCTCTGCCTTCGCAGGACGTGAACCTAGTAGTCCCCCTCGCCTCCAAACGTGACCTGTCACTTCTAGTGAGTCGACCTAAGCCGCCGGATGTTCGCGCTTGATTCCCATATTATGCAGATATTATGAACACAAAGACCATCAAGTCAAATTCGCTGGCGGTATATACAGCGTTTTAAAACATTATATTGCGTCCCATCATATAAACTTGAAGAAAACTGAAGAGAGAGCCCCGATTATTCATATGGTCGCCGGGTTTGTTAACGGTATTAAATAACAATATCACGAAACCTAGGTATCAGAGAAGGTATGCGCTGGAGGCTTAAGAGCATGAGCTGGTGTGCCATAATGTAGGATATGAAGTTTAATTACTGTTAGCAAACCAACTGCGTAAACGGTTTATTAGGCCTATATTATGTTATTTGTTTATCTTAACATTACCCACCATGCCATCCTCTTTTTTTCGCTAATAAACTTACCCATTACCACCAACCCTGTTTCCTAGACTAAAACCTTACGTCCTCATCTATAAACTTATGGCCCGTCAGCTTCGCCGTGTCCCGACTAGCTTTACCAAGAAGCCGCCCCAGGCCAGGTTATTAACAAAAGTATGATTGTTGTTTTGAGTGAACATACCATTTTGGCGATCGTATATTAGTTTTTTTTTTTATATTATCTCAAGGGTGAAGTTTAATTATGTACTTTTATGTCCGAGCGTTGCGAGGCTTATCCGATTCTCAACAGAAAACTTGATAACCTTTGATCGGATGCAAAAAGGCAAAAAGTCTGTCTGGCGCAATTTCAAAAATCTCTTTACTTCCTCTCGGTAGACAGGGAAGTGCCCCTGATGGAGGGTCTGCAATGCCAGACACTCATGAAAAAAATCGTTGTTCATACACTATAAGTGGACACACAGTAACTGAATACGATAAAATAACGTAACTATAGATACAATAGTCAGCTACACTGAGGGGACCTTCCCTGGGTGCAGGGTACGTGAACGAGGGGGATCTCTGCGTTTCAAAAGAGTATACTGGCGGTGGCGGGAGACTCACCTCATGCAAGGATAATGCAGCAGCACACTCTTGGATAAAATTATAGAGAGCTAGACTGGATATTGAACAAACGAGCTAGCAGTATTTTGTCTTCTGTGCCGTTCAGACCCGTCTCACACTCTGGCTTAGTAACATTCGTAAGAGGCAAGATCAGATCTTGTTGCTGTTAATGTTAGTCGGACCTCCTGCGCTGTGATGACGGGGCCGTTTTAATTGACGCGGCGCTGATATAATGCGTCCGGTGTAAAATGTTGGGGGTTTATTTTTCAATCTACTTTTCGAACACACAAGAGCCTCAATATCCTTCAAAGCCTCTAGCCCTATAACCGACGATAATCCCTTGACGGTGCCCAAAAAGAAATGGCTTCACCCTTTGCCTGTGATTGGGGTCTTTTTATAGGATGATCGCGTCTTGCGCTGAACAATTCTACTTGGTAAAGGTATGATGTCAGACTGATGTGCTGTTGGCACGGAATTCAGTTTGGTCTTGCAGATTTGCATCCAAAATGCTACTTATGTACATCGAACCATTATCACTGTTGAGCGTGTAGGCATCTTAGACTCACTAGTATGATCTGCTTTTTAAACACGGAGGTGTTCTCTGATGCAGAATATTCCTCTGGATAGTTATAGATCTTTAACATGGTTTTCCTGTAACATTCACTACACTGTCTGGATTTAAAAGAGGAATTGTACATATTTTAAACTGATGTAATGAAAACCTGCAGTTGAGGAGTAATTGGAACTAGGAAGTTCGTATGTATGTAACGTGATGTAGTTATTACTTGTATCACGAAACAGACAACCTTGTCGACTATGCCAATTCAAAGCTATCTTGTAGAAAAGGCCCTTGGTGGCTGCTGAGGACATCAGACGTGAGATCGTGGACTCTTCATCCTCCGTCAATTTGTTCTGTCACCTCGTCTAACCTTAGGCTCTCTCGTCCATTCCGGATCACGCTCCTTGAAGCTCGCTCCCATCCGTGATCAGTCCGCCCTGTCTGACAGAGCTTCGTGCTACAGCTATACATGCTTAGGTCTCAGCCTCGACTTTGATGTACCTGCGTTTATATGGTTTTCACGTCTTTTTACTACTTGTTGTTGGCCTGTGTGCGTCATTTGTGCAAAGTTAAGTTAAACTGTCGTGTTTCGCATAGTTTGTGCTCTGTTATATGTTACCGTGTAATAGGTTATTGTGTCCTTTGGTATTGCTTAAACGCTATCTGCTAGTGAAGGTCCCGTGTTCCCTTTCGATAGTCCTTCTGCTCTTATAATTTATGTTTTCATTACTATTCATTCTGGTATCTTTGTATGTCAATCTTTTGGCTTGAATGCTTTCGATGTTTTTATTAAACTACTCATTTACTGTATATTGATTACGTTCTGCGCCATTAGTGTTGTTAACAGTTAGCACTTAAGCCTGTGCCAGCGAAGACTATAGAACCCGGAAATGTCTTAGGCACTGCGAAATGTCATTGATGACCTCCGAACAGGTCCTATGCAGGCAAGGCTTGCGTTGGATTTTACAACGCATTAGAGGTGTTGACTATCAATCTCTTGTTTGTAAGACAGTGTTGCTATATATTTATCGTTTTGTTGGTGAATAGAGCTTTGACTCAATGTTCTGCTTCAATAGAAGAGGCTTTATAATAGACTATTGGGTCAGTTATTATCATTGTTTTATAACAATCTTATGTTTAATTGTGCAGTTTAGACGGTTTTATATTATTGAATGTGATAGTATTGTGGTTGTGATCATTGTTATCTCCTAATCTTCATTTGTTCAGTTATTGTACCTTCATTCTTTTTTTATATGTTATTGGTTAATAAAGATCATCCAATGGATGACGATACCATGCATTCGTGAGATTTGCTAGAGGTCTTGGTTCGTCACACCGGCTGTTTGAGACCTCCTAATAGCAAATCCAGTGCATAGTCCTATGTAACAGAGTGGAAGGGCATCGAGGATTTCTCTTTTAGTAGAGTTACCCCACTCTCTTATTAGATGACTAACGTTGTAAATAGGTTGGAGGTATTAAGGTAGATGGGCGATTTCATATTCCTTTACTGTACAATACTTTTGGGCACAGGGATAAAAGAGCAGCGACCTTTCACGATCTGTTTATGGACTGAAAATACACTTCCTACTCATAACTCGACAGAAAACAAACAAACTAATGTTCAGTCACAAGTCTTTTAGTTTTGGCTAAAAAGTGCGTGTAATATACGTCAAATGCATGTGGACTTACACACATGCTCAATCTGTAAACAAGAAGTCCTAACATGAATAAGACGGCATAGATAGTCGTGGGCTCAGAAATTTGATCGANCTACATCATTTTATGGTTATGTTTCCCTTCTAGAATACTATTAATATGTTTTACAAAACTGTCAAATTTTTATCACCATAACAGATGACAAAAACAATGGCAATTTATGCTTTTTTTTGTTGTCAAAATTGGATTGGAACCATCACATATCAGTCAATGAGAAAAAAAAATAATGTATTTAAGACACTCTTTTTGTTTTACCTTTAATATAACTTGTCTTTAGACGCACATGAACTTGTCTAAATTTGGCCAAAATATACTTTGAAAGTCCTTGTGACATTTCTGATTAATGTTAGAATATTGCACATTATGAACCTGAATCATTTTGTGTCAAACTTGGTTGCTATTGGTCTCCTGAATCTGCAAACTCTTGCTTTCTTATTTGTAATGATTTCTAGCTTGTAGAATTGTGACTATTATTGGCAATTAACCAGTTCTTCTTTGTTCACAATCTTGGCAAAGTCCAGTTGCTACGTTTTATAGAAGTGGATGAAGCCTCTGATATCACAAATAAAAAATACATTTAGTAGAACAATCTTATCTTACAAGCATAAATGGCCAGCTTTGGGGGCCCTTTCCTGCCTTGGGCCCGGGGAAGTAGTACATTTACCCCCCCAGTCCAAACACCCCTGCAGGTACCTTCACATTTTTGGGTTTTCAGCTTTATGTTGTCACTTTTTGACCTTTGGATAGTCAAGAGTGTTTCTGGATGAGATTTAACCTTTTTTGACTAAGAACTGAGCATTTGATACAACTTACTAGTATTTTAACAACAATCTGTCTGTGCAGAATTATTAGGCACTGATGACTGAACATCAAAGATGAGCAGAAAAAAGACTTAACTTTGACTGAAAATGATAAAATAGGTAAGCTGATAGTTAAAGATAGATAAAGATAAAAAATTTGAAGAGAAACAATGGAAGCTGAGTGAGAATGATCAAAGCAGAATAAAGAGAAAGTCAAGAGAAAAGACAGATGTGTCTCAAAGAACTAAATACAATGCACTTTTGTTAAAATACTAGTAAGTTGTTTCAAATGCTCAGTTCTTAGTCAAAAAAGGTTAAATCTCATCCAGAAACACTCTTGACTATTCAAAAGGTCAAAAAAGAGACCACATAAGGGTGAAAGCCCAAAAATGTAGGGGTACCTAATAGACCCATGTACTGTTAGTAAACAAAGATGGCTGCGTTGCTAACTGGAGCCCTGAGTGGTGCCCGGGTCTCAGGCTTTTCAAGCTACGCTGGTGCATTTTCATTTAAAAAATTGCAAAACTCTCTTTAAAAACTCAATTAACAAACAGCAAGTGACTCCAGATCCATGTACAGTTATCTACTGAATGTTAGCATGACGTTAGTAAGTGTCCCGACATTCAGCGACCTGATATTTACTTATATTTGATGGGAAAACTCATGTGCAAAAGAGAAAAGCTTTGATCATACCAAATCCCTTGATGAGTTTGACGACGTAATTTGTGGAAAAGCACAGGAGGTGAGTTAACGTGACATTACTTAAGATTTTTGTTGTAAGTTGTGTTAATTATTTATCAATTATCCAGTGGAGAATTAGACTCACAGTAAACTGCACCTGTGGCTTTATTTTGTGCTGATTTCTACAGAAGATTATTGTATAAAAGACTCAGAGGATATACTTACATGACTCTGAGGCCATGTATTGTTTTGATAGTGATCCCTCATTTTTATTTTAGCGGCTAGCTAGTTAGCCTGAAAAAATTACGAGTTATAAAATGTGTCACTGGTGCAAACCCAAGGAACACATTAGGAATGGTCAGAGCTTCGTTTGAAGTCATTGTTAAGTTTTCTAACCGTTTAATATCGTTAGTACAGCTTACTCGTTTTGTATAGAAACTTATGGAGAACTCTGCAGAGGCACCAGTGTGGCTCCGCCCCCAAAATGACGTAGGCTCTGAACGGGTGTATAATTCAGCACACACTGTATATCATCTAACACAGTCGAAGTGAACTTCAACTGTGTTTTTGAGGGAAAAAAAAGCTATATTAAACAGGATTAAAAACTCAAAAAGAGAATTTCGTATATTGTGTGCTCTTTAAGAACTGGTTTATGTCAGCAGTCTGTGTTCCCTTGGTGATACTCACAAAGCCAAATACTGTCTTGGGTGGTATGTTTTGTATATAATGTGAGAACCAGGGCCTAGAACATATATGCAACATAAGATAAAGCAGCTCCGTCTCAAACATAGAAAACAGTGTATTGTCCTTGAAATCTGATCATAAGACATAATAAACTCAGTGTTATAGAACTTAAAGCAGATCCCTCTCACAGCGGGGGTTTCTGCGTCAGTTTTACGGTTATCTTGGGGGGGTCCAGCCTCGGAAACACTGGGTGGGAGAGCATCACGTACAGTAAGTCCAAGTCGAGGTTAAGTAAGTTAAGTCATTCACATTCAAGTCACAAGGTCTCAAGTACGGTAGGGCGATATAGACTAAAGTGGATTTCTCGATCACAATTTTCAAACCTCATTAAGTCAATCCACCACAAAAATGCTTAAACATGTCTTAATTTATTTAGTTAAATATGACTGTTTTGGACCTTAGACACGCTCTACTCTGCTGAAAAAGTATTATATATATATAAAAATAAAAAAAATGCAATTAGTGTTGTGAACCCACATAGAACTCAACCACCGGCCATCTTCGGATCATTTGCACAGTAGACAAAAGCACACTTTTGTTTTTCTTTGGACAGAATGAGACAACTGTGGTGGTGTCTGTAAAAGCAAAACCCTTCAGACTTCAGCAGGACGCTCAGCGGGGTGTCGGACTGGGGGGGGGGTAAATGGTACTAGTTTCCCCAGGGCCCAGGACAGAAAAGGCCCCCAAAAGCAGGTCATTTCTGCTTGTGAGATAGATGGTTCTCTAATGCAATTAAATTATATGTGATATCAGAGTGTTCCATCATTCCTTAAAACGTAGCAAATGGACTTTAGCCCAAGAAAATAGCTAAAAAAAGTCAGATTTTTAATTCATCAAATTATTAACAAATGTAATAGCTTCAAAATATACTATTATTCACAAGATTTTGCAGATTTCAGTGAATAAACAGTCGAATATTCACATGTTTTGTAATGGAATTTGTCACTACATCTATCACAACTTCTCGAAAAGATTCTTTAAGTACATTTTTAGCATAATTTAGACTATTTTATGCTTAAAACAAGTTCAAATGTAAAAGAGTGTGCTTCCATGTTATTTTGTCTAAATGCGAGTGAAAAATCTTGAAAGTTAGCTTTATAAATCAATCATTTTGACCTGCTGAAGCATGGAAAAAATACCTAATATCAATACTAGTTTTGTGTAGAATGTAGAAAATGAAATAAGCTATATATGAAATTCCTAGAATGAAGAAAAACAAAAACAAATGAAAAGAAAATAACAAGAGCCAACTAAGTAATTAAAACAAGATTATGGTATAGGGGCCCATGAACAAAAGTTTATACCTGGGGCCCGGAATTTGGTGCTACGCCCCTGACGCTCAGATTTTTTTTCTTTATTGTACCCACCATGGTAAGTTTCCTCCTAAGAAGCTCTTGCCTTGGTCGTAGCTGGTAAAAAGTGACATTGTGACCCTGCAGTCCAGTCATCATATCAAGGACAACCCGTTTGCCTTGGTTCTTCACTCACAGCTTTGCCTGTGACAAAATGAGACTCCCCTAAAGTTCAAATGATTGGGAGAAAAGCTGGCTGTCACTATTTTGGCTTACAGTGCATTTATGATTTCAGTTTTACTTGAAATAATTTGATTTAAAATGTATTTTTTTTAGCCATTTATAATTTGTGAAATATAGATTCCTGACAAAATCAAAAAGCCTTGATGCAATGAATTAACCCTATGTGTGTGTGTTTTTTTCAATAGATTTAATATCTAAAAAGGCGAAACCTAACACAAGAGAAAGAATGCAAACAAACAGAAATATTTCATTTTAAACTTCCTACTTCAGTTTGCATGATTTGCTCACTTAGCTAATGCATTCTGAGCTTCAGACCTGTTCATTATATGTATTTTAATGTTTTTTCACAGCTCTTAGCGGCGAGGTGAGTCTGTATGCTAACAACAGTTAGCCACAATGCTAAAAACAAAAACAGAAAAAGTTCAACTCGAACAGGACAAAACAGACTAATTTCCACCTGAATAGATATTTTAACAGATATCAGTGCTTGGGGGAAATTTATTTTAAGTTATATTGTTGCAAAAAAAATAAAATAAAGTACAGTCCCTTTAAGAAGAAAATATAAACTCTTTATGGATCACTCATTTTTAAAATGAAGGAATACAAAGTACAGTTACTTTATGGAAAATGTAGGAAGTAAAAGTAAAAATCACCAGATTTTGGAATACTCAAGTAAAGTACAAATACTCAAGAAAACTACTTAAAAACCGTACATGAGTAAAAAGACTTGGTTACTCTGAATGTCTGTGTCACCTCTGTCACGATGGTGGACTGGTAGATGTCTCTGCTGTAGATCCAGCCGTCTTTGCAGCTCTCCAGAGGCACCTCGCTCACGTTCACATCCACGCCCGGCACCAGGTTACTCTGAGACAAACTTTGCACCGTGCCCAGGTTCAATCTCGAACACGAGCTGCGTTCTGCGACACCGTTGACCTCCTCCACGGGTATGGTCACGTTCCTCCAGGCCTCGCTGATGTTGTAACCGTTAACCGGTACGTAGCACTCGTGTGGCGGCGTGTCCCCCACAAAGACGATGTAAATCCCGATGAATCCGTTCGGGAGGATGCTGGCTGCCAGAGCTAGAAACACCTTGAGCTGGAACGGTCCCCAAGATCCCAGGAACGACGTGATGGTGTCATAATCTCTGACGCTTTTGATTTCCATGTTTGAGAAAAAGAACGCAGACACAAGATCAAGATGTGTTTTGGTCTAGCATGATAAGAGGTGAACTTTCCACCACAGTCTGCCTTTAAACTTGCAACTCCTCCTCACTCACTCTACTCCACAAGCCATTGGTCGGTTCATGCACAAAGCTATGTACATTATGCATTCACATTTTGGAAAAGAATTGTCTACTTACCTTATACAAGTGCAAAGTGCAAATTATGAGACGAAGTAAATTATTTCCAGTGCTTCGGGGAAAAGGTAACAAGAGTTCAGCTTGGAAAAAGGCTTTATCTCAGAAGTTATGTGACAGTTTTTTAACATTCTGTTAAGTATAAAACACAACAATGACTTAAAGCAGCTAGAGTTATAAATAGTTTCATTGCAGAACTGATAAGCCCAGCCTGTTTATTGTAACATTTTATTGTAACAAGCAACTAAACTGGGATGAACTTTGCAAAATGTTTAGTGAAATCTTAAATCTAATGATCTTAACTTTGTTTTGGTGAAATGAGTGTCTTAACCTGTAAAGGCTCTTTAAAGTGCCCATGACAGATTGAACGACTCATTCACAAAGACGTAGTTAAATCATTATATTTAAGGTTTTACTAAACATTTTTCAAATTTCATTCCAGTTTGCCCAATTTTTAGCATTAAAAATATACTTCCTGTTCATCAATGATGACATCACGCTGGGTAGTTGCCTAGCAACCATTTAATAATTTGGCCCCAACCTCTTCAAATGTAACTTTAAAAAAACAACATAAAAGTATGCTAAATATGTGTTTACTGGGCCATAAAAATGTGTTTTTTGTGAGAAAAGTCTTTGTCTCGCCAGTGTGATGTCATCAGTTTAGAACTCTGCTCTACTTCCTGGTATTTTTAACATATTTTCACATTTTTCTCCACAAACTTGTGAGTGATTAAGGTAAAACTATCATTTATAATAACAACAGGTATTAATATACCAAACTAAATCAAAATATGAAAAACGTTCAAACCTGTCAAACGCACTTTAAGGGGCACTGTGGCATTAAAATAAAATACATTTTCTACCCTGTCCTAGCAATGCATAAATGCAACGCAAAACATTTTATTAAATAATACCTTTTTAGGGCTGGGCAAGTTAACGCGTTATCGCGGCGTTAACGCAGGTCACGTGATTCGGCCAAAAAGCATGAATGAAAGTGCCCGCATTGCTGCAGCTGCGCCCTTTTTCTCCTCCTCGCTCTCATAAACAAAGGATCTGCTCCGTTGCTGCAGCGCTTTAAATACAAGGAAGTGAGCTCTGCTGTACAGACAGCGGGACAGAGACGAGTCTGAGCTTCGTCTGAGTGTTTAAATCATCCAAAAGACCCAAGAACCACAGAGCTACGTGTTGTTAAAGACTTCAAACCGTTAACACCTCATTAAATATGCGCACGGAGATTCAGCGCTAGGTCAGCGGCAAAGCGCGAACTTTTACACACGTGTTTGTGATGTTTACTTTGAAAACTTTAAAAACTGCTTGTTTCACTTCCCACAGTGTATTTAGTGACACTGAGCTGGTTTTAACCAGGACTATCCAGAACTGGACCAGGTTTTCAAAATGTTAGTTACCTATGTAACTATAGTTCTATGAGTAGCTAAAATTATACAGGGCCTATCTAAGCCAAAATACCACAAAATTTGCAGGATTGTACGCTCTACAAAATGAAGAACCTTAAATATACTTAATCTTTCGGAGAAAAATAGGTTAAAATAGCTATTATTGAACTTTGTGTGTAAAGTGCGATTAATCGCAGCTCAACCATCCGATTAATCGCGATTAAAAATTTTAATCGCTGCCCAGCTCTAACCTTTTTAAATCTAGTTCATCATTGCAATGTTTTGAAGCCTTGCACCATCTCAAATTAAGAATAGACTTGTTAAGAGCCTATGTTCTTAAGACAAGAGAGATAAAGAATAACTGACCTAACCTAAAACATTTGTCATTTTTTAGATTTAAGATGTATTCTGGCAGTGCAGCAATCAAATCAATCTTTTCAACACATTCTAAAGTCGTCCTGTTGTAAAATCAATCAAAATAGCACCACCTTTCAGTATTTTTGATGAGCTAGTAAGAGTTCTTCACAGGTTTCGTGCTGCCGCTTGCTCCAAAACTCCCTGACCCAGAGCAATTTGGCTCCAACAGTTCTTACAAAGATAAGTGACAGGTTTGCACGCACAGCGACTTTGGCACTTGAATACAGACTTCACACAGAGAATCTTCAAGGCTACAAAACAAGAATGAATAATAAACATCCAGCTTTTTCCCCACTTCTGATTAGAATCCAAAGATGAAATCCATAAATCCATTCACCTCTATCACAATCTTTTCATTAAAAACTAAACCTACGCTGCTCTGTGTGAAATGAAATTCTTTGTCCTTTAAGAAGGGATCAATATGGAAGATCACTGAAACATCGCTGCTTCTTATTAACCCTTTAGGCGCCAAAAACATGATCCGGTAAATGCAGAGACTTGAAAATTTCGCCTGGTAGAATCTGCGCTGACGTCTCTCATGTACGCAAGATTGAGTCTGGGATTTCCCAAGCTACTGAAACTAATCAGAACAGAGAACTTGGATGGACTTGGCGCAGAACTTTGGCACAAGGGCTGGGAAATACAGTATCAGATCATCAAAATATACAGTATGTGTGGGAAAAGTTACAATATAGAAGAGCGTGATACTGTATTTTCGCATGAATGTCTCTGAGCTGTGACGAGGACAGATACATGACTACTTGCTGTAGCCTAAAGCAAGGGTCTGCAACTTTTCACAGCAACATTTGCCCAGTTCGAACCAAATCAAAGTCAGAAAGAGCTGCATCTGTATTTAGTAAAAAAAAAAGTTTTACAAAAAAAAACAAACTAAGGGCCTGATTTATCAAGCCAGGTGCTAAATTACGGGTGCAAAAAAAAAAAAACAAAAACAAAAGAAACAATGAGTATTAATTATGAGCATTTTACACAAACTTTTTTTGGAAGATGCACATACAACAAACTAAGAAAAGAGAAATAAGCACCTCAAATTCTGCATCTTTATTTATTTTTTTATTTTATTTTGATCACCATTAGTTATTACCGCGGCAATAACTATTCTTCCTGGGGTCCACATCTTTACAGTGTATGTGAGAGAAAAATGTCATCTCTTCCAAGGTCTTGCTCCCCCTAACCTGTTTTGCACATGAGCAAATGCTTGATAAATCTGTCCCTAAGAGCCTTAATTTTTCTTCTATATTTCACCTCGTCCCGCAATTGACCTTTCGCCGAGCTCCGCCCCAAAACGGCTATTGTCCAATCAAACATCGTAACAACCGTTGCTATGTAAATAAGTCCGTCAAATCTTGAGCTCCAAGCAAGAGGGTGAAGCGATGCGCCTATGGTTTATGTGAACCGGACCGCAGATACCCCGAAATATTGACCGGAGCAGTTGTGTTCTTTCCATTTCCAAAGCTGAAACAACTGGTCTTCTAGGCTAATAAATCTGGTTTTGGTGATCACCATGGTAACGCTCAGGGAGGGGCTTGAGACTTTGAGAAGTCAGTTTTGGCTCACATCAAAAACCAACTCCTTAGTGAGGATTTGTTATGGCACTGCCTGTTTCTCCCACGACTTTTCTTTGTCTCTGTTCAAGAGCGTGTTCTCGTGTCTCCGCTGTTGGACACGGAAAGCGTGAGCTCTGTCGTCCCTTTAAAGCGTGTGAGCTGCGTTCTCCGCTGTTGGCTGAGGTGCGCGCGTCTACTGTGGCTGTCTGGTTTGGAGCGCTTATATTCCACGGATGTACAGACACGTGGAGCGTGTTGTGACTTTGCTTGAGTTCGGAACATTACAGAGCGTGCGGGCGCGTGTGTTTCGGGACGCGCTGATCCCACTACTGCAGCTCTGCCCCAGTCCGCCTCGTCGCGGCTCCGGAGCCCGTGTGATCCGTGGCCCTGCGTTTGGAGCTGCAGCAGAACGAGCATCGTGCCAAAAGCAGAGCAGGTGAAAACACACAGCACCTCAGAACCAAGCAGTCCCGCTGAAGCTTTCATAAAAAAGACTTGCTCTTTGTATCTCACAGTGGATCATGTGTTCAGCGCATTATTCTCTTCATTTGTAGGCTACTAAGACACTAAACTTTACATAACCAGGCAGGTAGGGTCGCGATCGACCCGTAATGAGCACCCCTGCTCTCCTGGGGGCAAACTTTTGTAGTTTTTGTTGAGTATTTTTGAAAAGAGCATCGGGAACTTTATTTTGTTCTCCTGGTTGTGGCTTTATTTCTCCTTGCTGGTTTTTCCCCTGTACAAGAAAGCCCGGGGACAGCGCGCCTTGATGTTAAGAATTAAACGGACCTAATTGATCCAAACCTTTTTCCTAACTTACCCATTACCCCAACCCTTTTCCTAGCTAACCTTACCCATCCTAACTTAATGCCGTCCCTTCCGGACCCGACTAGGCATTTACCAAGAAGACCGCCCCAGGGCCAGTTATTACAAAAGTTGTTTTGTTGTTGTAAATAAATTTTGTGTCGATATTGTTTTTTTTTTTTACAGGTGAGTTTATACTTTTATGTCCAGCTGTGAAAGTTATCGATTCTCATCGAAACTGGTACTTGATCGAGCAAAAAGAAAAAGTCTTGTCTGGCTGCAATTTCAAAATCTCTTTACTTCCCTCGGTAGAAGTGCCTCCTGATGGAGGTCTGCAATCAGACACTCATGAAAAAAATAGTGCATAAAAGTGGAACTTGATCATAAAAAGTAAGCCTAGATACAAGTCACGTAACGAGGACTCCTGGGTCAGGTCACGTGACGAGGGGACTCCTGGTTCAGGTCTGCGAGGCAGGGGACTCCTCATGCAGGTCTGCAGCCATAACTCTGGATAAATTAGAAGTCCGACCTAATTTGAACAACGAGTAGCGTATTGACGGCCTCAGACGCGCGTCTCACACTGCTGCTGTAAATTGTAAGAGCAAGATCAGACTTGATTCTATTATGAGCGACTCCTGCGCGTGTGACGGCCGTTAATGCGCGCTGCTAATGCGCCGGTGTAAATTGGAGGTTATTTTCAACACATTGCACAGAGCTCAATACCCCAAGCCCCAGCCCTAAACTTACCTGACCCAAAGAAAATGCTCCTGTGTGGCTTTAAGGAGATCCGCGTCTGGCCTGAACAATTCTATTGAAGATGTGTCAGACTGAATGGGCTGTGTGCACGGAATATCAGTTGGCTTGCGATTGTTCAAAAATGCTAACTTCTGTACATATAACCATTTCCTGTTAGCGTTAGCATTTAGACACAATTATGTCTCTTTTTAAACACACAAGTGTCTCTGATGAAATATTCCTCTGATATGTAAAGTCTTTAACATGTTTTCTGTAACATTCACCACAACTGTCTGATCTAAAGAGTATTATTAATTTTAAACTGATGAAGTGAAAACCTCATTGAAGAGTATTGAACAGGAAGTCGTTGTATGTACAGGATGTAGTATTTTAAACCAAAACAAGACAACTGCACTCAGCCAATTCAAAGCTCTTTGTAGAAAGGCCCCCTTGTGGCTGCTGAGCATCAGACTTGAGACTGACTCTCTCTCCTCACTTGTTCTGCACCTCGCTCTACCTGGCCTCTCGTCCAATCCGGACACGCCTTGAGCTGCTCCATCACGGACAGCGCCAGTCTGCGGAGGCTCGCTCAAGCACATCGCTTCCCCGGACTTGATATCCTGCGTTAATGTTTTCACGTCTTTTTACTACTTGTGTGCCCTTGTGCTCATTTGCAAGTAGAAACTGTGTTCGCAATGTTGTGCCTGTATATACCGTGTAATAGGTTTATTGTGTCCTTGTGTTTTTTTTTTTTTTTTTTTTTTTTTTTTTTTTTTTTTTTTTTTTTTTTTTTTTTTTTTTTGTTTTTATTTATTTTTTTTTTTGTGTCTTGGATTGCTAACGCTATCTGCTAGCTTGAGGCCCGTGTTCCCTTCGAAGCCTTCTGCCTTAAATTTGTTCATTACATTCATTCTGTATCTTGTATTGTCAATTTGGCTAGATGCTCGATGTTTTATTACACTCCCTTACTGTATAGTAGTTCTGCGCCATTTATGTTGTTAACAGTTACGCACTGCCTGTGCGCAAGACTAGGCCCCAAAGCTAAGCACGCAGATGTCACGTGACCCTCGAACCAGGTCTCAAGCGGCAGGCTGCGTTGGATTTTTACAACCACTAGAGGTTGCTATTTCTCTTGTTTTAACTTGCTAATTATCTTTTGTGGTGAGACTTGACACTGCTCATAGAAGAGGCTTATAATAGACTATTTGGGTCAGTTTTATCATGTTTATTGTGCAGTTTAGAACGTTTTATATTATTATTAGATATATTGTGTGACATTTTTTTCCTAATCTCATTTTTCATTATTGTTCATTTCTTTTTTTTTTTTTTTTTTTTTTATTTGTTTTGTTCATTTCTTTTGTGTTTCAAAACACACACACGCACAATTGTATCTGACCATAAGATCAATGAACGACTGCATTCGTGATTCTGATCGATCACCTGCTGTGGACTCTAATAGCAATCCAGTGCATAGTCTAGAGTGGAAGCACATCCTTCCCAACTCTCTTATAAGGAATGTTGTAAAAGTGATAAGAGATAACATTTACTGTACCAATAACATTTTGGCACAGATAACAAGAGCAGCGACCTTCCACGATCTGTTTATGGATCTGAAAATCCACTTCCTACTCATAACTCGACAGAAAACAAACAAACTAATTCAGTCACAAGTCTTTAGTTTTGGCTAAAAGTGCGATACAGTCAAATGCATTGGACTTACACACATATCAATCTGTAAAACAAAATCCTAACACAAAGACGCAATACTTGGCTCAATGTAGAGATACACATCCGTTTGCACCATTTTCTAGACATTTTTCTTTCTTTGGTCGATGGCAAAAACTGTAAAGACACAACGTACAATACATAACATTAACGTGTTCAATAGACTGTGTTTTCAGACTAATAATATTACAGATAAACCAGAATTTATTGGAAGAATTTACAGATTCCAAGTGTTATTTGACGGGTTAGGCTTACCCTTTACATCGCTGCATTTGGTCGATCGTTTCAGGCAGATCTTTGTTCAGAGTTTCTGGCAGAAAGAAGTTCACGACACAGGAAACCATGGTCAGACTTCCCATCACGATGTAGGGCAGGATCTTGTTGTAAGTTCCTGGAAAGAAAAATAAAAATCCATTAGTAGTATATTTCTATGTAAATATATTAAAAGATCCGTTGACTTTCTGTTCAAAACTGCAAAGAGCCCCGCCTTTTTATTGTATCATTTATCAGTAAAAAGCAGCCACTGTGTTCACTTTGCCACAGTAAGTCAGACCTGTTCACAGAGCATCGTGGACTCCCCAGGGCTGCTCTTTGTCACTCGTTCTGTTCATTGTATTTATGGACAGAGTTTCTAGGCGCAGTCAGGTGTCTGGCTGCAAGATTCCTTCGTCCCGCTCACCTATCGCTGCAGGCTGGAGTGGTCCCGGTCTGTGGCAAGAGGTCTCCGGAGGGATGTGGGCGGTACGTGCCTGCAGCCAGACAGACCAGAGAGCATCCAGTTTGGGGACCACATGATCTCATGCTTTTATCAAAAACCAGGACCTGCAACATGCACTGGGACAGTTTGAGCTGAGGGTGAAGCAGTTGGGATGAAAATCAACTCAAAATCTGAGACCATGGTTCTCAACCAGAAAAAAGGTGCTTTGCCATCTCCAGGTGTTCCAAGTGAAGGAGTTCAAGTGTCTCAGGGTCTAGCTCACAGTGAGGGAAGGATGGAGTGTGAGATTGGTGCAGCATCAGCAGTGATGAGCTCGCTGTATCGGACAAAGGATAAGAGTCGAATAACAAAGTTTTCCATTTACCGCTAATCTACGTCCAAATCCTCACCTATGGACATGAGCTGTGGGTAATGACTAAAAGGACAAGATACAAGCAGTTGAACTGAGTTACAGATAGAGTGACGCCTCTCGTACACAGACTGAGGTGAGTTCGATCCGAGACGTGTCGGAGTTTCTCGCTAAGTGCCTTGTTCACCAGCTCCAGTCCACTGTGGTCCGTTATTGCCCAAAGCTGCCCGGATTCACATGGATTACCGTGATAATGCTTGTAATATGACTTGAAAGTCGCATCAGACCGCTGCGACCTCCGACAAAAATAGACTCTATGGATTCCTTCCCCACAGTGGCGCGACTCTCAGACATCGAGGTCTGTGTACAAGGAAGCATTGTTTTTAAGCACTTTCTAAGTCTTACAAGAGTTGAGCGAGTCCCGCCTCGCACCGAAGTCGCACTCGGTGTACGGCAGGGCCGGGGTGAGGAGCTCAGTCACACAGGAGGAACTTGGAGTAGAGCTTGTACTCCTCCACATGGAGAGGAGCCAGCTGAGGTGTATTGGGCGTTGGTATTTTGGTCATGTCACTGGTATGAGGTCCCAGGGAAGACCCAGGACAAATTGGAGGAACTATGTCTCTTGACTGGAATGGGATTCCCCTGGAAGAGGAGGTGTGTGCGGAAAGAGAAGTCTGGGCCTCTTTGCTCAAAATGATGCGTCCTGAAGAAAATGGATGGATCGAGGCAGCAGAATTTTACTTGTTTCTTGGAAAGTGGTTACATGCGAATTTCTTTTTACCCAAAATGTCCATTTTTTGAGTAATCGTAGGAGAATATAGACAAGTGGGTGGGGATAGGTGGTAGGTAAAAAGTTACTTTTTCAAAACTCAAGCATCAGCTGCAGTGCAATAAAAGATTACTGAAACATGCAAGAATCAATTCAAATACAACTGTGAGTAAACTAATGATGGGAGACACTGTTTAAACAAACCTTTAAAAGACCAAGCTAAAAACCATTTTCTTTATAATACAGACCGAGGTAGATGACGTAGGGAGCGGTGATGCTGCCCACTCTTGCGGCGGAGGAGCACAAGCCCATGCCCACGTTCCGGATCACTGTGGGATAGAGCTCAGCTGTGTAGATGTAAACGATCCCAAAGGCCATTGTGAACCCGAACTTCCCGTCATCTCCAAGGCCAGGGCCACAGACTGCAGCGCTGAGGAGGAGAGGAACCCATTACACAAACAGATTTTAAAGACTTTACTGTCCTGCTTCTATCTTCTGAAATGTTCTATCCATGTTCTATTTCTTTTATTTGCAAATGTTTGAATAATCCTGCTGTTTACATCCACAAAGTTCCACCTTTAAGCAGAGTAAGGTGCTGAGTTTGTCTGTGTGAATGACAAATGTGAAGATGTTGTAGTTTTTCTGCTTTTCTGCCACTGTTTACCTGATTTTCTCCTTATACATGTCACATACAAACTCAATATTCAGTAGGAGTTGTGGTTGTTTAGATAGTTTTTCCTGTTTTAGTTGTGTTTTGACTCTTGTCTCTTCATTGACTCGTTTATTCTTGCCACTCACTGCTGGCATTTATAATTCTGTAATGTTATAACCTCCACTGTGACACTCTGGTTCCCAATACTGACATTGCAATGGTATTATGCATTATTGCATTGCATGGATTTGTTTGTTTATGTGTGGACAGTAGAGGGCAGCACTGTACTAGTACAATTCCTTAAAACAGCTTTTTAAAGCTAGGGACAGTTTATCAGTATAAAAATATTTCAAGGATCTCTATTGTTGGCACAGTTTTTTTCATAATTCCTTTATTTGTTGATATAGAGGTTCTGCACTGACATCATTTTGCTCAGCAACATTTAGTGTATTTCGTTTTTGTCGTGGCAACGGCTTGTCTGCTATCAACAGTCGATGATTTAGGACATTTTAACTACAACAAACAAACTCAAAAACATCTTTTTGAAGAAGAAAAAGGTAATAAGTTCAACTGTGTGTAATTTCAATGTCTGATAAATGTGAGAAGCTAAAGTCTTGTTGTTTATCTGCTTTGCTACAACTGTTGACTTGATTTTCTCTGTTTACATGTCAGTTACAAACCCAGTGCTCAGTAGACTTGTGGTGGGTTGAATTTGTTATCAAACTGTAGTTTATTTTCCTGTTTTAACTGTATTTTCAGCTTTTACAGTAGAAAATGTCCTTTCTCTCCATTAAGTCTCATGCATCTTTGCCACTCAACGCTCACATTTAGAACGCTGTGATGTCACCTGCAGAACCTCTATATTTGTTTCTAACACAAACATATGTCTGGGACTGTCTGTTATAAAAAAAATGCTAAAATGTAATCAGATTTTTGGGGGACCCCCAAAAATGGCCCAGGGATTCTCTACTTTGAGAACCACTGCTGTTTAAATAGTTGTGTGTCAAACCAATCCAGGCCATGATATCTTATAAAAAAGGAAAGTCAAACTCAAATGGAGCTGGGGCCAAATTGATTGAACTCAGAGTTGGTCGAGGGGCACATTTTAAAATATACTGTAGGTCCTGTGGTTATATCATGGGTTCCATTCAAATTTGGCAATAAGGCTAGATAAAAAAATAAAACATAAAACACATTTTTGTGTGTCCAGATTTATATTGTATCACATTACAGTACGTTGCATTATAATATATTGTGCATGTTATCATTCCAAGAACATGTTTGGACAAATTGTTTGCAATTTGCTGCATTTTAGGTTTAATAATCACATCTCAGCAATATAAGCTTTTATATTTCTCGAGGCTTATTCAGGCTAATATGACTCCTCTCTTCAGTGCTCGACTGCAGTGCATGCTGGGACCTATAATTCAATGTGTTGAGTACTTTATAAGGGCGTCACTCTCAATAATAATCAGAATATAATCCCAAGGGCCTCATTAAATAACCTCGTCATAAATGGTTGTTATAAAAGAAGCATGTGTTTTTTTCCATGTATAAAGTAAAAAAAAAAACATGATTTACATTTGGTTAATACTAAAACACAAAATGTATCTAAAACTGTTTAGAGAAACAGGTCAATTTAATTCTTGTTCAAAACTGCAGAACCAAGCCCCGATGATCAAAGATGGCGGGCGCTGTGCGTCAATGGCTTTTGCTCACTGGCGTTCGTTGCCAATATGGCCGTTAGCTTTAGCCTTTTGCTAGGTACATGTGCAGTTGTGTTCCTCCGTAACTCCCCCCGCGAGGAGCGGGACGAGCTCGAGCCGAGTGAATCCGAAAGAAGCCGAAAGCTCACACGTGACCGTTCTGACCAATCAGAGCGGCAGTTACAGTGTTAGCAGCGGTAGCCGAAGCTAAAGCTTCAAAAGATGTTTTATACGAAACTAAAACCTTTTGAACCGGAAAAAAGTTTATTATGTGAATCTAGGTAAGAATCGCTGCAAAGTCCGAGAGTTCTTAAAGCTGTAGATGCTGTTTCTGGTGAACACGGGCGGTTTGTGTTTGCATTGCGCTCTAGGGAAAAATCTTTCTAGCCTGTAGAGGCATTTTCCCGCTGCAGTACCAATGGAGCGGCCACTGGGGCTGATTTACAACAGCTGCAACTAGCAATACCGTATCCAGATAATATAATTCAAAGTAGGCTGTATTTATATACTAAGATAAATACAGCCCTCCCCTAGGAGGCTTATCTTAGTATATAAATACAGCCAGTCTCAGTCTACTTCCATCAGATTGAAAATGACTTTCGGATGAGAGTCGAAACGTCTTGATCTTCGGAAACACTGTCCAGATGACTACTTTGAAGACTTCTACTATGGATCACTCCTGGATGAATGAGGACTACACCGTCTTATAATAGATCCATGTGCAGAACTGACAAGCCCCGCCTCTTTACTGTAAAAATTAATTTTAAAAAGCAGCAAATTTGAAATTGCAAACTTTTTTTGTTGAAAGAAGTTTCATCACAGTTTCAAACCATTCGTGCTTTAATTTAAATCACATTTTTTCAGGTTGAATTTTAGAGGAGGGTTAGGGTGGTGTTCTAAGAAAATTGGACCCTCTTTTGTCAAAAAAACAAACAAAACACAAAAACCTCATCATACGCACTTTCTGGGATGACCTGAATGAGCAGCAGGACTCCGCCTCCGATGAGCAGGAAGAGGGACAGGAGCGGGCGGCGAGGACACTTCTTCAGCAGCCACGTCGAAACCACGTAAGCAGGAAGTTCAGACGTGGCCGACAGGAAGCAGTTCATGAAGGGGTCACCGCTCAGGTTCGACGTGTTCAGGGACAAGCCGAAGTATCCGATGTTTATGGCCATCCTGAGGAGACAGTGAAGAGTTACACAGCATTAGAAGAGAGCTTGAAGTGCGTTTGGTAGATTAATACCTGATATAACTAGATATAACTACTGTTTTTGAAGTCGTGTTTGAAAATACAGTATGTTGAAAAAAACACAAAAGAGTTCTAAACCGACTGAAAAAAGAATACTGACTTATATAAAAAAAAAAAGGAAACCAATGGCCAGTACACACAGGTGTGAACTTGTCATGACTTGGACTTAAGTCAGACTTGAGTCACTAATTTGATGACTCGAAACTTAACTTGATGAAATAGACCAGTGGTTCCCAACCTTTTTCGTCTTGAGTGACCCTAATCATGATATCAAACATAAAGTACCCCCATGTCATGTATTTTTAAGGGTATTTTAGTTTTAGTTATTATAGTTTTGATCATTTCTATGTAAAAAATTGTGCTACAATGTAAAATGTGCTACAAATAACATGTTTTATATTGCAATACTTGCAATTCTCCCTTTCTTTTAATCCTGCAATCATCCCAAGTACCCCGTAGGGTCCACGGACCCCTGGTTGGGAAACACTGAAATAGACTAAGACTTGGGACTCATGTTGGACTTGATCAGTGACTTTCACAGAGAATGGCACAAGTCAGTTTCCCAATTATGCATTGGGTGACATGCTAATGCTAAGCTAAGTGTTTGCCCGATTGGCTTGAAGTCCGACCCAGCGGTGTTTTGGCCCAATCACATCGCAGCAGGGCAGGTTGAGGGGGGTTGGTTACAGGAAGTATCGTCTAAATCAAACAAAACAAAGATGGCAGCTCTCGTGGATGTACGTGTACGTGCTTTAGCAGAATCAAAAGAAAATAGTATTTTCTTTTGAAAGGAGAGCAGAGAGGTGTTTGTGGCACTTGTTCTATCCCACTCAGACACTAGATACGCCATTACAATTCGTTGCTGTGATTGGTTAAGCACAAAATAAGGTTGGCCAACCCCACACCAAATCAGCCAGATGTATTTCATTAAATGTCCCACCTTTTCACTAAAGCTTTCCGCGGGTAAAGTTCCAGATAGAGACTGTGAAAGGAGACAAATCAGAGCAACACAGATCCATCTGGCAAGAGCCAGGTTAACTTGTTCAAACCTGGTTTAATTGTTTCTAGTCTAATGTATTAAGTCTTGCCCTCATTTGGTGTCTGTACTGCATCCAACTGGCAATATCTTGATAAAGTCTTTTGTACTTTAAGTTTCCACATAAACCTAATGTCGCATTGGATATTTTTCAATGTTCAAACAAATTTCATAATGTGGATATATTGTGCGAGCCCAAATTGTGTTAAAAGTGGTGACGTGTATCGAACCTCCAGCTCAGAGGCCACTGCTCATGTGAAAAGTTAAATAGCCCAGCCCGATATCAGCAGCCAGAATGCAAACTGTCGCCTCACACGACCAATGAAATCGACTAAAATGAGCCTGATGATGACCTGTTTAAATCAAATTATCTAATGGAAATGAGCTGGAATTGTAATGGTCAGAGGCTCTCACCACAGAACCAGACACATGAGCGTGATGCAGCGGATGTTCCTGGATCTCAGCACGTCCACAATGGTGTATTTCTTTGTGTCTGAGACAATCTGAAAAACAAACAGAGGAGATGGGAGGGCATCTGACACACGAGGAAACTTCAGGATAGATACAGTCAGCATCACAGCCAGTAACAGACTGTTGTGGTGGGGCAGAGATTAATTCATTTTAATGTAAAAGAGCAGTGCTTTCATTCAACAACTACGACAGCGTATACAAAAATTTTATATTGTGGCAGCTCTACCACGAGCAAGTGTGCAGTGAAAGAGCAACGCAAAATGTGAAGCTTTTTTGAGTACCCGAAAATGTATAAATCCAATGCATTATTACTTATGACATAGGGCTGCACGATATTGACAAAAAATCTAATTGCGAGTTTTCTGCTTGATATTGCGATTTTGATTCGATATTCGATATTTAACATACATGTTTTTTTTTCTGTTGAGTATACCATTTTGCAGCAATTATAAAATGTTTATTATGTAAAACGTATATATACTTAAAAAACTGCCTAACTAATTTGAAATGCTTAACTATGCATACATTTTAGAAGCTCCAACCAAGACTGATTGGCTGGTGTGGCCTTGACACTTCAGTTGGCCTGTATAAGAAGTAACAGGGGCTAATTGTTTAACCAAGTTAAGATTTTTGCCTTATGACAGAAGTATAATTACACCAGAAGATGGCGCCAACTCTCCCTGCACAGCTCTGGTGTCTGAGAGAAAAAAAAAAAAGATGCTAAAACCCCCAAAACAATGTTTATCTCATAAGGACTGAGCAAACCTGTGACACTGCAGTGTTTATAGACAGATATCAGTCATGTAGCTTTTATTCACTGGGATTTTATGTTTGTGACGAAAAGAGACTGGATTTGTCTGGAAAACTATTGGATGTTTTGCCTGTTCAAGCTAAACTAGGTAAGTGGCTAATGCTATAGCAGCAACTTAAAATGTGATTATTTATGAGTGGTTTTATTGAATATGCACTAGAACAGTCATGAAAGCAGTGTTTATAGCTTTTGTTTGTCGTGTTGTGCAGTTTAAAAGGCATGTCGCTAGGTGCGCTCTGTTTCGTAGTGCGCTGTGTCCAAAACATTTTTTTGAAACTATGTGTAAGAAAATTGAGGCTTTTGCAATTAGCGAATCACAGTTCTCAATATCGCGGTATCGCAAAAACTTGAAACTCACAGACAGAACTCTAATTGTTTTATGGAGGCAATGTTGAATAAAAACTTTAAAAAGTTGCATAACGTGTCAATTAATCTGTACAATATGAATGATTCCAATGTAATGTTTGTTGGTAAATCCTGATCTAAACGCATGCTGAGGAATTAGAGGAATACAGACGCATTAAAGAAGTGAGCAAAACATGCTACTAGTTTGCAGTTTTAAGACGGTAAAACCTAGATATAACACACTGAGATATTTGAGTATGAAAGGGCATCTGACTCTCTCACCTCGGTCTCTTTAAAGATGACTGAAGGCACCTCGACTTTGTTCTTACGCGCCGCTTCTCTCACGATTTCCTCGGCCTCTTCGTCCGACCCTGAGTGAGCAGCCAGCGCGGAGACTCGGGGATGAACCTGCAAAACCAGTCTGCAAATCAACTCTGCAGGACAAAAGGCTAAGACAAAGGCCTTAAATACAGTATGTGGTCTATTTATTTCATCTGCTATTAAGGCCATAGTTTCGTCCTGGTTCAGTGTTGTCTGGTTAAATGTTAGTGTCCTAGGCCTTGTTTAGCAGCAGTTTAGTCTCATAAAACAAGTTGATTCTGCATTTAGTTTCTCTTTAAGTTTCTTACCACCACAAAGGGATGTAAACGACAGATGTAGCTGCTAACACCGCCAGCAGAGGTCTCCACTCTCTGATGGCGAAGGCGATCCAGGGCAGAGTCATGTAGCCGATGCAGTAGAACAAGAAGGCCCCCAGTGTGGTGAAAATGACACGCATAGTTTTGCTCAGCAGCTCTGTGCCTGATACGAGACAAAAATAAATAATGTTAGTTATCGTGTTGGCCAGAAGAAGTGGGTTCAAGTCACTGTTTTGTGAGTCTTAAGTGAGTCTCAAGTCTTTCACCTCAAGTCCAGATTAAGTCCCAAGTCAAAGGGAAAAATCACTATTACAGCAAAGCATGGTGCAATTTGTTAATGTAAACTTTTTTTTTAATTATTATTTGAGGAGAAGCATCAAGTCATCTCAAGTCACAAGGCTCAAAGTAGAAGTCAAGTCCAAAGTATATTAGTCCCTTTTATCAAGTCATCAAAGTCTGATACAACAAGTCCCATCACGATTGCAATTCCACACTTAAAAGGTGCCATGTTTTCCTGTTTTTTGTACGCATTTACACGGATTCTAAACTAACATATTTTCCATAGAAAAAAAAAAAAACACAAGGAGGCTTTGATCTTTTGAGTAATTGCAAATAAATACAGATAAATGAGTGGGATAGCTACTAGGTGAAAACACTGTAGATCCTCCTTAAACCGTTTAGATTATTTTTCTATATTTAGCTGTAAAGATGATGAACCCAGACATTAATAGAGAAAAAAATATATATATGAATGGACTTTGCTTACCGAGTACAAAGGCTGAGATGTAGAGTGAAATCTGTGACGCTCCGACGAAGAGAAACATGACACAGAACATTCTCCAGGAGTGAGAAAAGGACTGGAGCAGGACAGAGAAGCACTGAGCTGCCAACGACACGAAAACCACCTTCTTTCTTCCAAATCTGTAAAAATAAACACAAAACAAAATGGAGAAGAAGAGACAGGGTATAGGACAGAGGTGGCATCACTTGAGATTTAATGCAAAGGAAACAATCTCCATCTGGACACCACTAAAAGAGATGAATGTTGCAAGTATGTCTGATTGCAGCCCGCAGTACTAACGACACTGCTCCATTTCTGGTTCTAGAAAAACGTTGTTGTGGGACCAGAGGGACGAGGATTAAGTTTAGGAGAAGGGTTAGGGTGATGGCTAAGGTTAGGAAAAAGGTTTGGTTAAAGGTTAAGATAAAAAATATAACAGTTTAGGCCCGTTTAGCAACAGTTATAAACTCATTACCATGGCAACCTCCTCGCTTCTGTCCCTCCGGACCTGACTATCAGCACTAACCACTGGAAAACACGTAAAATCAGACAAAATAAAAAGTATGTAATTAATAAAACAACTAAAAACAAAGACATGTATTTATTAAGACAAATTTAATAATTCTCCCATTATTATTAAATAATACTAAACGTAATTGAGTGAAAATGCCCCCAAAGTACAAATGATAAAATTATTCAACTTTCCATCTTTAGCGTTCTTATATTCACTAAGGTTTAAAATTTTGCATCGTCTCTGGCGTCTTTATGTAAAGGGTTAATGTGAATATCGCCACCTAGTGCAAAGACTGCTAAAGACACTACTGCTCATTTCTAACGACACGCCTCCATCTTGCAGTCTGCAGCGGGACCCTACTCGAATATTGACCCGAGAAAGAGGTCTGTGCAACGTAAACCCATCAACAGGAGCAGTGGAAGTAGAGAGAGCATTCAAATTCTTTGGGATCTTACTTCATCAGAAAATACAAGACAATTCATTAAAACTTTAAAAGAAAAGCTCAATATTTTGAGCAACTTTTATAAAAATACAGGGAGAGTGAAATATCCCATTTATTTTATCAGAAACAAAGAAAAGGGTTGGACAATCTTCCCCAAAATGAACAGGAAATGCCTCTCAAACTTTTCATTTTTAGAGTTTGTGAGAAACAAAAATGCCAGTTGTGTCAGGCGTTTGCTCAACTCTAACCTGTTTTGCACATGAGCAAACGCTTGATAAAAGAAATTCTGAAATGTATAATTATCTATGGATCAAATTAAAATAGTTTTCATTCAATTCAAAAGAGGAAATCAGTGTTTGCACAGGCGGACGACCTCAGGGTTAAACCTCAGAGCGATGCGTTTTTACAGCTGCAGAAAGAGAACGCAGATCTAAGACTCTGTGGTGCTGTGTCCAGGGCCTCAAGTCGTCTCCAGGAGAGCCACACGTGCAAAGAGGCTAAAGTAACACAGATTTAATCAGCAATACTCTGCCTAAGGATGTGAAGATTACAGGTTTCTCGATAACTGGGATTAATCGTGTCAAAATATAATCATAAGAACAAATGATTTTTGTAAGAATGAGGAAAACTGTTAGTTCCAGTATTGGCCTTGGCTTGGTTTAAAGACAAAAAAATAAAGAAAACTGCAGATATATCCGGGATAACACTGCAAAAAATAAAAATGTCTTGATTTAGGGATGTGGTGATTCACTTAAGTCATGATTCCATTCAGTTTTCGATTTTGTTAGTTCATCTTAACATTTTTAAGACATAAAATAAACCATATTCAATTACATTTAAAACAAAGCCACTGTTGTTAGTGCTCAGAAATTGTATTTTTAATCAACATTTGAACAGTAAATAGTCATAGTCAAATTTAGAGGTTCACCATCAGTTGTTAACGCAACATAAGAATGCTCATTCATTTAGATCTTGCACAAGTTCATGCTTGTTTCTTCAAACTTCGTGGCTATTATTGTATTAATATTATGTGTTTTATACAAATACAGAGTGTGTGGAAGTCAGTGGCTGCATGAGCAAAACTGATTGATTCTGGCTTTTCGATTTGATCGCTGCATACTTCGAACAATTTGCAAGTTTTTAAACAATTTCCATCCCAAATTTTAAGATTTTAACAATTTCAGACATTTTGACACATTTAAGCTCTATTCTTAATTGCCTGGATTCTCTTACGCTTATTACGCTTTGTGCCAGTGGGTTAAGAACATTTTGCTTATGCCATTGGCAAATTTGTTTTCTCATTTTGAGGCAAATTACCTTGTAACCAGGCAGAAATTCCATGTAGTTAAAATGACTGAAATGTGGATTAAATATCTAAGTAATTTTAAGAAAAGCTAGTATTCAATTTTTTTTTTTTTTTTAGCATTGAAATACATTTAAAAGTTTTAATCATGCTTCATATAAGATGCATTAATTGCTGTATGTCTTTTCTGTCAGTAGATGGCGGAAAAACTCTTTAGAACTCAGGATGTGTCAGTACAACGTTAAGTTACCTAATGTTAAACTAAGTGACATTTTAAATAGTATGCCCTGAAATATATCAAAACTTTTTCTGCAGAGTTTGATGTAAATATGAAGTGAGCTTATGCATGCACTGGTCTGGGTTTTGATTTTATAGTTGTTTTGGTCACAGGTTATTTGATTGCACGTTAATGTCATCTATTGGTGTAAAATAATTGATTAGAGATTGATTAGAACATTTAATTGTAGACATTGGATTAGATAACTGACTCTGTACTGACTATTGACCCTATTTTGTCCCGCCCACTTGGCTGGAAATGCACTTCCTGTTTAGCTCTGTTAAGTAGCTGTTTGTTTGTCTGTCTTGTGGGGCAATTTTAATTAAATATAATGACAGTTCAATAAACCCATCGACTGAAATCTACAGGCTAAATGCAGCTAAACAGGAAGTGCACGTTCTAGAAAAGTAGCGGGACAAAATAGGGTCAATAGCACGCCCAAAGAAATAAGTCAGGAGCTGCCTCTGCTCAAACAGATAATAAATGTGATATACCTCTGATATATCTCTTTTGTAGGCTGCAGCAAGTTAATCAATTAATCGTAACTAATCGATTATTGATTCCAAACATCCATGAGCTGTGGAAAGCTCAGAGTGACAGAAATCACCTGGAAAATTTAGGGTTTTTGATGTAAAATGAAGAAATAGTCTTGATTCTTGATACTGATTAAGATATGATACACAATGATAATTAAAAGGCTCTTTCTCTCTCTGCTCTCAACTTGTTTACAATAGACTGAGAATTTAACTAAGTACAATACTTTTTAGTTTAAATTTGTTAAAGCTCAAGATTAGTCTAAAACTCCTCAGAAATATTAAATATTGTCCTGTTAATGCTATTTTTTAAGTATCGTTGAGTATCAAATATCTAGTTTCAATACCAGTTTTAGTATTTAATATTATGTCATTTTCGATACTTTTGACAGCCTAAATCTACATCTCCAGGACGTCCTCAATACTTCAGCTCAAATTTGGCAAAATAATGTAATCAAGTCACTTTATGATCCAAACAACTAATCCATTACTTACAAATAATTGTTAGTCGCAGCCCCACTGCAAAAAGGAAATACTAACTTAGATAAAATGACTTGAATAAAGCATAGAAATCTTAAAAAAGAATTTTAAGATTTTTTCACTTAAAAAGGCGAAGTCTTACAAAGATTCGATCCTGATTTACCTTAGATGTAAAAACTTATTTTATATTTGTTTAAGCTATAATTACTTCAACCAAGAAAAGATTTGCTTAAAATCTGTCAGGAGAACTTGAAACAGCATTTTCTGCTCTAAACTTCTAGGTTAGTCAAATTTTCTTCTGCACTGGAAGATAATTTCACTTGAAATAAGACATTTTTACCTCCAAATAAGCAACATTTTCTTATTTTTAAAGGCCTTTTTTTTTGCAGTGGAACTATTTGCGCAATATGTTTTATGCTCATTCTCCAGCAGTACAGTGAGTGCAGAAAGCCGTTTGCATTTTTTAAGTTATACCAGCCAATGAAGGATTTTTCTGCTGCAGTAACAATGGAGCGGCCACTGGGGCTGATTTACAACAGCTACAAGCTAAACAATCTTATACTCATTATTTATAGATCTATGGTTTATACAGTTAGCGCCTGGGTTTATAATGTGTTTTAACTCTGATCATTCAAACGGGACAGTCACACTTGTAGTCTTCTCTTGCCGTGTCGTACTGTCTGACAATTGTCCTGAGATGAGAGATCCGAGCAGGTATCCCACAAACAGAGACGAGGAGGCAAACGGGACTTTCCATTGGTCGTCACAAACCAGGTCCCACTGCAAAAACACAAAACAGGATGTGAGACTAAACTTAAAGGACAAATCTGATTGTTTTTTTTGTCTACTGGGCTGGCCGATATAGTAAAAAAAGAAAATCACAATTTTTTTTTCTCATATTGATCAATCTGATTTTCAATTCAATTTTATTTAACCTTTCAAAACAAATGGAAGTGCCACTCATAAACGTAAACAAAACCTTTAATATGTCCAATTTATTTAAAATATTTAAAAAATTAATTAATTCATTCATTCATTTTCTACCACTTAATCCGTTAGGGGTCACGGGTGACTGGAGCCTATCCAGTGACTTTGGGCCTTAGGCGGGAACAACATGGACAGTGACCAACTTGCCGCAGGGTTAGACAGACAAACATTCACTCTCTCATTCACTCACTAAGGGAAATTTACAGTGATGCCCCAATTAACCTAAACATGCATGTCTTTGGAGGTGGGAGGAAACCAGAGAAAACCCACGGTGACACGGGGAGAACATGCAAATCCACCCAGAGAGATCGTGAGATGTTGATATGGTCCGACCCGGGAGTCGAACCCACGACCTCCTTATTGGGAAGCCAGAGCTCTAACCACTCTGCTACGTGCGCCCCACTCCAAAAAAAAAAAAAATTAAATATACACTGTGTGTGTTTTGAACAAGTTTCTGCAAGTTACAGCTTAGTCTCTTGTTGACACACTGTTACTTATGTTTTTTGAGGTAAGAAAATGTACAAGCTGACTATTTATTTGACGACTAACCACCAAATCTGTAACCTGGCCAGCCAGATGTTTTCTCTCGCGATATTTGTGAATTCACAAACACAAATGGTTAGGGAGTCCGAACCAGCGATGTTTCGGCGGTGTTAGGACGGCTGTCAGCTCCCTGGCGCCACCGCCGAGTCCAATTCAAGCTAAACAAAGATGGCGGCTCTCGTGGATGTACGTGTTTCTGCGCTTTTGATGGCGGTTTTAGCAGAAATACAGAGAAATTTATTTTTGAAAGAAGAGCCGGACATTGGAAACACCGTTACGAGTTGATGCTGTGATTGTCTAAGAAAAAAAATGGTCAGCCCCACACCCAATCAGCTCGAAGTATTTCACTAAAACCCCCACTTTTCCTGACAACTTCAAGCATTTTTAACATACGCAATGTGCTTTAAGGAAAGACTAGTAATGGACAATATAAGCTTCAGTGTCGACAAACATTTCCAAGTGAACGGAAACATGAGTCGGTTGTTAGAAATAGTGTTTTGTTTGCTCTTTAAAAAATTAATGATTATTTAATATTAACCGAACACGAACAACAACAACAACATACAAACACAAACAACAACAACAACACATGTTTTTTATCAACTTTACAACATCATTTACTAACATTTACGACATTAACTCTTTGCGAATATTAGTGACAACTTTTTGGTAACATTTAATTAGCTAGGTTTAGTTTGTCCTTCTGCCGCCCCCCTTCCTATTTTTTTCTTTGTCCAGCCTCTTGGTGTTGTTTGCTTTGTCTTGAATTGGCCTCTGTGCACGGTAGCTTTTACAGTTGGCTTGTTTATGTTCAATTTAATGCTTATAAAATTCTGTAATCAAGCATTTTCCTGTCAGGTGTCCGTCATTTTATGAAGTTTTCACTCCACAGCTTAAAACAGATAAGTACTCAGAAGATCAGACAGTGACAGTGAGTTGAGTAAATGTTAGAAAACATGTTAAAACTCACCATAGAAGAATAATTCCCAGAGGACACTTGTTTATATTTTCAAATGCTAACAAACAGGAAATGCTTGTAATGTATTAGAAGGCTGATTTTTTTCCAACCACAGTTTATGCATACACATCACTTTGCATTGTGACTATGCTAGTAATTAGTTTATATTTTTAAAAAGTGAGGCTAACATTTGCTTTTCTAGTTATCTTTAAGTTTCCTGGCCCCTACTTAATGAACCTCAAACAGACCTCGCAAAGTATGAGATGCCCGAGGCTTTTAAATAGAGACGCCCTAGTGTGTGAACAGATTTGATTGGACAGCACCAAATATGATCAAGAGCTTGTGAGTGACTCTGTGATTTTGTGTCGGAGCGTGTTCCAGGTTTCCTGACGTGAGATTTTGCAGCGGAGAGAGATTACAGGCAACAGATTCCATAGTCNTTCTCTGTAAACACAAGTTCTCTACAAACAACTTAACATAGAAACCAGACTTATCGTTTGATTCAAACTGCAGACTGATAGGCTCGTTACAATCGTCAAGTCAATAACGTAACTGAGCAACCATATTTTTAATACAATTATACTGTTTTGTTGAAAAGTGGCTTTGGAACAGTTTTGAAACGCATACATGCTTCAACTTTGAGTAAATTTGAAATTGAATATAAGAGAAATGTGATTTGAAATGGGTCCCTGTTTTTGTTCTTTTTAGCCCGCCTCCCAATAATTTGGTTATGTATCCATGGGTGCACAGTATGGCTCAAAGTGGTTTAGGAGCTGCTGGCATTCCCAATAAAGGGAGAGTCGTGGTTTCGACTCACAGGATCGACACCTTACAACATTCTACACGATCTCTCTGGGTGGAGTTTTGCATGTTCTCCCGTGTACCGGTGGTTTCTCCGGTTTCCTCCAAAACATGCATGTTTTAGTTATTGGGTTACCACTGGTAAATTTCCCTCAGTGAATGAATGAGAGAGAGTGAATGTTTGTCGTGTCTAACCCTCGACGAGTTGGCCAACTGTCCAGACTTTCCCCGCCTAAGGCCCAAAGTCATGGGGGATAGGCCTCCAGTCACCCGTGACCCCTAACGAGATTAAGTCGGTAGAAAATGAATGAATGAAAAATGAATGCTTGTATAAGAAATATTTGCTTAAAAATTTTGTCAAAAGAACTCAAAACTAGCTTTTTCTGCTAAAAACAACTAGGTTATAAATGGTATGTGTTTTAACTCTGATCTTTCAAACGGGACAGTCACACTTGTAGTCTTCTCTTGCCGTGTCGTACCTGTCTGACAGTTGTCCTGAGATGAGTGATCCGAGCAGGTATCCCACAAACGAGAGACGAGGAGGCTAAACGGACTTTCCATTGGTCGTCACAAACCGGTCCCACTGCAAAAAACACAAAACAGGATGTGAGACTAAACGTAAAGGAACAAATCTGATGTGTTTTTTGAATTGTCTAGTCTATCCAGTCTTTTAAAAGTGCTCTTGAGCTGAGAAGTCTTTTCATTAAAGTTGGGGTAACTAACTTTTTGAGTTGTAAATCTGTAAACTTTGTGCTTTCTATTAAAAAGTATATGATAAATGCAGCACTTTGTGAAAAATGAGACCACTGAGTACTGTCTGAATTGAAAAATAAAGAATTTTAGTTCCACATTGGAGCCAAATGCAGCTCTCTGATTGGCTGAGCTTGGGTGGTCCTCTCCAGTTTCACATTGTTGTTTGTAAAAAAGGATTTTAAGCTAAATTTCCTCTCAAAATGAATACGAGGGATTTATGAGAGGAAATTGTCTGATTGAAAATCTTAATTGTGTGTACAGTGTAAAAATCAACAACCCCACTTTTAAAGGTGCACCGCTCGTGTTGCAAGTTTTGAACAAGTTTCTGCCTTACAGCTTAATGGAACCGTAAGATTTTGATTAAGATTTCATAAAGATGACCTGTATGTGTCCACAGACACAGTACAAAGTAAACATGTTCAACAAAATTTTACTTTCATTGAAGTTTTAGTGTATCTGAGTTTTTCTTAATTAAAAAGGCAATGGACATGATGTTCATTTGTTGAGGTTTACATTTGATGTTTTGGTTTTTAAGAGAAATATCCCAATCAGAAAGCTGAAAGCATTTGGGTTGCCACTTGGTATCTTGAAGTCTGATAGTAAAGAGTCTAAATATAAGGTGATCTTCTACCTTTCCAGGTACTCAAAGTGCATTACAATCTACCATCCACTCGCTCAGTGTACGCAGACACTGAGGCAGTGTGGGTTAAGTGTCTTGCCCAAGAACACAACCACAATCCTCACTTGTCATCTCACTGTGGCACCTGGAGTTCCAGCGGTCTCCCATCCAAGTACTAACCAGTCCCTAACTTGCTTAACTTCTGAGATCTGACGGGATCAGGCTTTGACAAACAGGTATGGCCACAGAGCTGATTCAACACAGTTCTCATTAGGCTCCACCCACAATATGTTGAAGTATTATTCTTGTGAATGAACCATGAAAGAGTCAGGTGTCTGATAAAGTGACATGTTATTACCCATGATTCAAAACATAGCTTGTTCCTGATTGGTCAGTAGTTGCTTATCTTTAATGTATGGGCCTCACAATCTGGCAACCCAAGCTCATCTGTGATTGTAATACCTTTTAAGAATCACTAGTTGTGCATCTTACACACGGTTTATTTAAGTCTCACGAGAGTCTTGTGAGGACACACTGTTGTTCATGTTTTCTGAGGTAAGAAAATTTAGATGCTGACTATTTTCTTTGACAGCTAACAACTAAATCCGTGTTTAAATGCGCGATTTACTTTAATATCTATAAATGTATCTTCTAATGAAAACATTCCCCAGTTCAAAGATTCCTCCAATTCTCAAAAACATGTTCGAGTCGTATTTGTTGATCCTTCATGTATGTCTTTGCGTTTTTTTATAATTTGTTTATTTATTCATCCCAAGTCACTCACATTCAACAGGCTGCCTGCGCTTGTAGAGGCAAGCTTGGAGAATTTACAAAACATCACAGTGCACACCCAGGCAAGTATAGACTGTCATTTGATATATTACAACTTTGAACATTTTGACTTATGCTATGCACCTTTAAGGAAGTGATGGACCAATAAGCTTCAGTGTCGACTCAAACCATTTTCCAAGTGAACGGAAACATGAGTTGGTGCTTTACAGAAGATTTGTTTGTTCTTTTTAAAAAAATTAATGTATGTAAAATGAATCGATTTTATTGAAAAACAAGGCTGTCTGATACATGGACTTAAGGGCGCTAAACTTGATTTTTGTTTTTACTAAACAAACAAATATTTAAAGGTGAGGTAGCTGATTTTCACTCAAACACAACAGCAACAGACGGATTATGCAAATATTAGTGAACAAACGGGACATTATTAGCCAGGCCAGTGCCTCTGCTCTATTTCATTTTACTCCAGCTCAGGTGTTTGTTGCCGCTTGAATTGGCTCTGTGCACGGAACTTCAGTTGGTTTGTTTATGTCCAAAATTGCTAACTTCTGCACATTCAAGCATTTCCCGTTCAGTTCATTTCTATGAAGTTTTCACTACACCAGCTTAAAACAATAAATGCTCAGAAGATCAGACAGTGACAGTGAGTTGAGCTGAATGTTACAGAAAACATGTTAAAGACTTCACAAATCAGAAGAATAATTCACCTTAGGACACTTGTGTGTTTAAAAAGAGACGTGTTTGTTCTAAATGCTAACACAAACAGGAAATGCTTGAAGGCCTGATTTCTTTTTCCAACCCAGTTATGCCATACACCATCACTTTGCATTGGTGGCTATGCTAGTAAAAGTTTATATTTTAAAGTGAAGCTAAACACGTGTTCAGAGACTAACTCCGCCCACAACTGAACCTCAAACAGACTCGCAAAAGTGGGAGATGCCCGGAGGCCTTTGAAGAGACGCCCAGTGGGTGTGAACAGACTTTGATTGACAGCACCAAATATGAACAGAGAGCTTGTGAGTGATGTGAGTTTTGTGTCGGAGCCGTCCTGGTCCTGACGTGAGATTTGCAGCGGAGGAAACTGTACAGCAACAGCACCAAGTCTTTGCTTACTTGCACGTCAAGTTTTTTTTAATATTTACTTGCAAATCATACGTATGAAACCTTTGCTTTAGTCTACATAAGCACATGAGTCTATTATGTGAGTATTTTCTAAAAATGAAAATCGAAAATGAAAAACACAGGCACGAGTTTTGAATCAGCGCATCGATGAACAAGTGGTGGCTCAACGCGCCACTCGCTGATCAAGCTGAGCCACATGACGACTGCTGTCAATACACAGCGGGTGATCTCTTTCTCCACAGCAGCGATGTCAGAGGGAGGAGTTTAGATAAACCATCTGGGCGGCTCGTCTGCCTCGTCAACTCACTGTGACGTCAGCGTGAACTGAAAATGCACTGACAGCGTTTGCCCATCGTGCAGTACAGCCGTGGTTTTTCCACACATAACTGCAAAATGAGCGAGTTTGCACAAAAATGTCCAAAAAAGGCCTGGAAACAGTAGATAATTCAATTTTGACCCCATATACACAGTCTGACAGTGAAAAAAGTTGATTCTGAGTTTAGTTTCTCTTTAAAAAATTTACAGTAGGGATTTGGGAAAGGTATGCTAATCGGATAGCGGCATAACTGCGTTGGAGAAAATAAAGACGCGTACAGAAGTTAGCTATTTTGAGCAAAAACAAGCCAACTGATGTTCCGTGCACAGAGCCTATTGAGCTTCAGAAACAATCAGCCAATCAGCGAACAAGAATTAAGCGGTGATGTCACATTCGAGCGTCTGTTTGTAGTTTTGCAAGTTTGCCATTAAGTAGTCTATCTATATACTATCTATATATTGCTTCCATCATTAAGTAGTGCTGCTGATATTTAGATTGAAATATCACCTTTTTTCTGAAAATGTATCAGCTGGTTTCATTTCACTCTGATCACTAACGTCCATGTTTACGCTGTTGTTCCGGAGTACAACGGATGTGTCGGCCGCAGTACATACGTAACATCCGGTAACAAACAAACGGCAGCGATTGGTTAATACGAAAAAGGAAATGCCAGAACAAACAAGCTCCAAAGCTGAAAACGTCAGACGGTTTCTACGAAGTGAAATGAAACCGGCTGATACACCAGGCTGGAACATTATTAGACGTATACAGGACTTTGAGGGCGAACTTTCACCTGAATAAATTAGGGCTGTCAAGCGATTAAAAATTTTAATCGCGATTAATCGCATGATTATCTTGAGTTAACTCGCGATTAATCGCATATAATTAAATGTTTTTATTTTATATATTTTAATGCATTTTACTTTCTAATAATATATTTAGCTTGAATTCCTGTTTATTATGTCTTTATTTGTAGAATCTGTTACATTCTTGAAGTGTAAATAATGTTTTATATAATTTTTTTTATATATTTTATTATTTTACAATAATGTATTCCAATAACATTAGGCCAAATCGTGGTATTGACGTGTTTCACTCATTCTAAGCATTTATTACACTGCTCTTCACAATAAAGCGCTTTCTGCAGCTGGAGATTATGAGGCTTTTATTGTGAAGGATTTAAAGGAAGTGTTAGTTAAAACGAGTGGAGCTTTACCGCTAGTTAACGTAGCCAAAAGTAGAACAACGAAAGTTTTTACCGGAGTTTTGAAAGACTATTCTGGATATTGGATCGTTTCAACAACCTGAGTGGACAAACATTGCATTTAGTGATCACGGACCGCGACTTTATCAAGACACGGGTGAAGATGGAAACACGTACGGAGCCTCCTCATCAGCTGATCGAGCTGCACATGGACGGAGCCGAGGTAAACAAACACACTCACGCTCAGACAGTCGTGGGATCGAGTGGAAGCCTTGTCTAGGCTCTTTCTGCTTGTGCCTCTGTTTTGTGGCAGGAGTTTTAATGGTGAAAAATAAACATGCGATTAATTTGCGTCAAAAAAATTGTCGCCGTTAAAATAGTTTTGCATTAATGCGATAAAAACGCGATAAAACTGACAGCCCTGGAATAAATACATTACCAAGAGAAAAATTGTGCTTAGTGCCTTAAATAACCTATGCAGAGCAGTGTTTTCTGAGGCTCAGAGAAGAAAGAATAGCATCAACAAACAAAAGTCAAGCTGTGTTTTTGATCAGAAGCATTGTTAGAACAAAACTCTTTGCAAAATACACTTTAGACAGAAAAAACAGTCTGTTTCACTAGATTTGAGCAAACATGAACTATTTTGAGTGATTTGTGAGGTTTGTCAATTCTTACAGCATTTTAGGTCAGTCAAATCATGAAACAAAGCAATTGCACAATGTAATTATCTTGCTGTTTGGATCCAAAGTTCTCTTACCTCCGTCACTATATTGGATTGGTAGATTTCTTTGCTGTACGTCCATCCGTCCAAGCAAGGCTCCTGGCTCAAACTCGTCAAATTCACATCTTTCCCAGGAATTAATCCGCTCTCAGACAAGTTTTTCACAATTCCTAAGCTATACCGGCTGCACTGGCTCTCCACCAACTCTCCATCTACAGTTTTAGCAGGAATAATCGCATTTCTCCACTCCTCCGTCAAGTTTACGTCTGGAATCAGGCAGTGGTGCTTCGGAGCAGAACCTATAAAAACCATGTAAAGTCCGTTGAAGCCGGTAGACAAAAGACGGTGTTAGGAGGAAAAACGTAGTCCAAAAATAGGGTCCGGTTTGTCCCAGGAAGGCAGTGTCCTCGTCGAAATCGGCCATAATTCCTGCTCCTTGGCCCGAGATGTGGAAGTGTGGAGTTCAGCGTGCGATTGGGGACAAAAGGAAAAGCAGGCAGGGGGCAAACTGCAAAAGTGGGACTGTGTCAGACTCAGTTACAGCAAAGTTCAAAGCAACAAGGAATTCTGAAAAATGCAAGATGACAAGTTAAAAACATTCTTCAGTGAACGTGATTATACAGTATTTGAGATTTGACTAACGTTTTGCCTGTTTTCACCCAGTTTGTCTGCCTTTTGTCCAGTAAATATGACGTATGTAGAGGTAATTCCACAACTGTTACCTGCACTGCCAAAAATACATTTAAAGAATTAAATTAAATGATCAAAAATGCTAAAAAGACACTAGAGTAATTGGGAGAAAATGTGGAACTTCTGCTGTAACTTACTCTTAAATAAAGATTACTTACTTACTTACTACTTACTTACTCTCATAAATGTAAGAAAAAAATGCCTTACAAGTCATGTTTTCGTAAGACATTTTATGTGTGAAAAAAAGAGATGCAGATATTTGGGACAGCCAGTTCTGAACAACTGACGGAGCAAAGTTTAATTTTATTGATTAAGTTTATTTACATGTTACAAAGAGGTTTGTTTAGAGAGAACTATATCTTACTGATAATGGGTTTCCTCCTGCACAAGTGAATTTTAAGACCTTTTTTAAAACCGTGGATATCAAATTTTATGACCACATGCTAATGTTTAAAAATATTATTTTGCGAAAAGACAAGTATCTTAAAAATTACAAAAAAAAATAATTCGGAGTATAAGCACTACTTACTGGCTCACAAAATTGCATAAATTTCTATTATTTCTGCCCAAAAATAACATATTTTTAGAGGTCTATCCCTTCTTTAGGCAAGGCAAGGCAAGGCAAATTTATTTGTATAGCACAATTCATACACAAAGCAATTCACAGTGCTTTACAAGGCAGGAAAATGCCATCAAAATTACAATACAGTAATTAAATAATCAGCATAAAATTTACTTTAAAAAGAAGTAAAGAAATAAAAAGTGCAGACAAAGTATTTCAGTCATATGCACAGATAAAAAGACATGTTTTCAGCCTAGATTTAAACATTGTCACAGTCGAGGCCTGTCTTACATCTTCTGGAAGACTGTTCCAGATCTTAGCTGCATAAAACTGAAACGCTGATTCTCCATGTTTAGTCCTGACTCTGGTCCATGTTAGTTCTGACTCTGGTCCATGTTTAGTCCTGACTCTGGGCACCAGCAGGAGGCCGGTCCCTGAGGTCCTCAGAGTGCGAGATGGTTCATAAGGCACTAACATGTCAGAGATGTACTTTGGTGCTAGTCCATGGAGAGACTTAAACACAAGCAGAGCTGTTTTAAAGTCTATTCTCTGAGCCACTGGAAGCCAGTGCAAAGACCTAAGCACAGGACTAATGTTATCGTACTTCCTGGTTCTGGTCAAGACTCGAGCAGCAGCATTCTGGATGTACTGCAGCTGTTTTACTTTCTTTACTGCTACAAACACACACAGATGATCTCTGGAGATTCCACGACTCTGCTCCAGTTTGTTTCACTACATTTATATTTAAGAAGTCTGCAGAACTTTGTGACAATCAACTTGGAGCTAATAAGTAGAGCTGTGCAACATATCGAATTTTAGATAATATTGTGAATGTTGCTTTTAAGATATCAAAAAATTCAATATCGAGTATATCGCTGATAGAAAACCGCTAAATGTTGAAAAAGTTGATGCTGTAAACTTTCAATAAGGGCACAAAAGTCCTATTTTGCAGTTTTGTTATAGATTTCACATTTCTATTGCAAAAGGTTGTGGTCATAACACATTATATATTGTGGGCCAGGGGTGTCCACATTTTTTTTTTTATATAGCGGGCCGAATTTGGAAACTTGAAGGCCGTATAATACACGACAGTGAAATGAATCATTAAAAATTTTGCGTTTGATCTAAATTTAATGCACCAACACATGTTTAATAAGGCATTACACATTAAATTTAAGTTTGTATAACGTCAAAATGTTTGTTATTTTGACCATTATAGAAAAATTGCTCAAATTTGACATTAAATGCTGAACTTTTGTAATTTGGGTCGATCTAGCAGAAGTCTGAGGGACAAAAAAATGTGTGAAAGAGGCCACAGCTTGGACAGGTCTGCTCAAGGCCAATGATATTTAATAGAAAATAGGATCAAGTAGCTAAATTTAGTTGTAATACAAAAAGTGAATGAGTTGTCAAATTCTACAAAGTGAACACAGCCAATTTACATCAACTAAAAAGTTTGAGTACACGTTTTAACACATTTCTGTTGGACTGAGGAAATATCGCCATCGAGAAATGCCCTAAAAATATCGCAATATTTATTTTTGTCAATATCGCACAGCCCTACTAATAAGTGGAGAGTTCTTGCACATGCAGCGATCTAAAAACTGATATTTTCACATTAATCTATCGCGCACCTTATATTAATAAAAACAATGTAATGAAAGCAGGATCAGCAGTTCTAGCGATGGTAGAGACAGACATTTTCAGCCTGAAGTGTTGATTTGTGTTGCTGCGCAGTGAGCTTATCTTAAAACTTGCTTGCTAAGTGAAACATGCTTTTGGTTTGGCCAAACTGAATAATTCTTATTTAGTCCCAAAGTTGAGAGGCATTTTGTGCTAAGCTAAGTATAAATTTGACATATCAGCTTAATCTTATTAAAGTCCTGCTTAAAACTACATGAAATGAAAGCTGCAGATCTGGGCTTGACATGTGAACAGGTTTAGATTCTCTAGAGCTAATTATGTTGAAGCTGTTTCATTCAAGACAAGAAAGTCAAGTGTTACAACTGCCACACAACATGAGGACAACTGTTACACACCAAGGGGGCAAACACATGAAATTACAACAATAATATTTATTTTTCTTTATTAAAGATAATACATTGACAGACTGGAAGGTTGTCCACATTTAAATAACCTTAACTCCGTAATCTTATATAATAAAACACAAAACTTTACTTATGTCTTTCTCGAACTAAATGAGATTTATTCTGAAAAAAATATGAAGGCTCTGATAAAAATCAGTCAAACAAATGATACACAAACTGTTTGGACAAAAAACATAAATCTAAATAAATCCATCCAAAATGAAGTTGTAACATGTTGTTACATTTGCCCCATGTTTGGAGGGATTTTTTTCTTTGTTAGCATTGATATTTGTTGTTGTAAAACTTACCAAATACAGACCACAAAACCTATATTTAAACATATAAAAACATATCTCAGTCAAATCTCTGTCCAGACCAAACACATGAGGTCATGTGATGTAGAACTATACTCAAAAAAAACACATTTTTTTTTAATGTAAAAAACAATTCTTGAAATCTCAAATATCCACTCAAACAGCAGGTGGAGATGGCAAAGGCAAGGCAATTTATTTGTATTGACCCTATTTTGTCCCGCCCACTTGGCTTGGAAATGCACTTCCTGTTTAGCTCTGTTAAGGTAGCTAAAGTGTTTGTTTGTCTGTCTTGTGGGGCAATTTTATGAAATATAATGAGTTAAAATAAACCCATCGACTGAAATCTACAGGCTAAATGCAGCTAAACAGGAAGTGCACATCCTAGAAAAGTAGGTGGGCAAAATAGGGTCAATAGCACAATTCATACTCAGGGCAACTCAAAGATGAAATGAGCAGGTTCTGGGCAAAGCTGAAGCTTCTGGTTTCTTCTGCTATGAATGGAAGCCTCTGTTACCTTTGCAACGTGTTACAATTGGTTTGTCTCCCCTACGATGGGGTTACGTACGTTTTTGTATTTAATTTAATCCACTACATCTACGTGGAACAGTTTAACTTCAAGGTTGTTTTCCAAAGACACAATGTAAAAAAAAACATTTAAGTTAGATTGAGTATTTAAGTCAATAAAAAACAAAAACAATTCATTTAAATGTGTTTCTGTTCATATTTCAGAGCTGAATGTCCCAAATACTGAACATAGAATTTCTACGTGAAACAACAAACATCAGACAACTTCTAACTTATTCCGATTATTTTACAGCAACAGTAAATGCAAACACTTACCTTTGCACAAAACAAGCAGAAAACACAAAACTGTGACACAGAATCAAGTTTAACTCATTATTAAGACAATCCAAACATGCAGCACTCTCTCCTGTCCCATTAACCAACGCTCAGACGGAATAATACTGTACAAATGCCTCCAAGCTGTTGACTAAGCTAAACTAATAGGAGATCTTACTGCATTAAGCCGCAACAGCATTCTTCTCGTTTACAGAGCCCAACGACAGGCACGTGATTCTACTAGAAATGTTGCTAAGAAGCATTAAGGCCACGGCTGAACTATTTTAACCAATGAAACAGAAACACACGAGACTGTTAAGGAGCTGTTGTCTGCGCAGAGTCAAACAGGATCCTCTGCTGAGAAGCCGTTGTCCCATCATTTATGTTTATGTGTCGTCTTTGTGCGGATTCACTTTTGGATGAAGAAACAGTAGGGCTGCACGATTTTTGCTTGGAAAAATTGTCCTTTGAAGTTCAAAGGGTGTGATTGACAGATTAATTAGCCGATCACGAGTTGTTTCACAAGCAACACGTGATATTTTTTCCCATATTTTTCCATGTATTTTTTCATTGTAAGAGACGATGTGTGAAAGCGTACATTTACAGGACATGTAAATTACGTGTGATTAGCACGAGTTCACGGCTGTTTTGCAAAATTAGGGATACGCGTCGCAGTCCCAGTTCATTTCGGTGGTCGTTAAGACGTGTTCTTATTTATGCTCCAACATGCGCCCTTTCTTTTTTTTGCAAAATACTTTGTTTGCATGTAGGCAGATCAGGTTGAGAGAGAAAAGGAGGGAGAGAGAGGTTTGCTGCATTTATAAAACATAGCTTGACGGCACAGCTTTCTCCTCCTCCAGACAGTGTCCTTTGTCCTTTGTCTGTACTCCTGCATTGTTGTACAGCAGTGGTTTAAATACCACAATGAGCATTTTTAATAAATCTATGAGATCTGTCATCTGTGTCAGTCCAGATCATGTCCCGCATTGTCTGTTTTATCAGGGTTGTCAGATTTTCACAGAGCAACAAGCAACCAGGCCTTGAAAAAAGACCCCAAAACAAGTTATTAAAAGACTTCAGTAAACAGTCCTTTCCTCTTGACGTCAGAGGAGAACAGCATGTCACAACGTCACAGGAGAGTCATGTTTGATTGGTGGACGCCACGTTTAGGCGATGAAAGTTCAGCAGAGCAGAGTTGGAGTTTCTACTTTGCATGCAGATACCAGAAACAAGCACATTTGGACGTCCTAGATACAAATTCACGGGACGCCTAAAGAAGCGAGTTTACATTGACTTAACATAACGAGATTTTTTGAGTTATCGTCTCTTCCTGACAAACTTCAATGCAACATAAGAAATCTCATTTTCTGACAATAGCAGGTGTGAAGCTGACGGTCTTGGAGGACATTTATAAACTCAGATATTAATGACCTATCAAATCACACCAGGGACATATTTGAACTTCTTTCATGCCTTCTTTGGCCTCGGTGTTATTGTGCCATCAAATGCACAACATCACACCACAGTTTTTTCCCCCAGGCCAGTGATGACTTTAAATAATGCACTTTAAACCTGGTCATAAAACAAGGTCATTTGTAGTGTGTTGTTAATCTGCCTTTGTAGTGTTGGTCTGGCAGTCATTTTATGTGTCTGTGTCTCTTAAACTGCTCTGTTATGTGGCCTTGAATGTATGTATAAATGTTGTGCACTTTGAGCGTCTCGCGTCTTCTTTCCAATGTGGTTTTAATGCTGCAAAAGGCAAATACACTTAATTCACTAATCACGATCATTTCAATCAAATTTGAAGTTATTCAAGTGATTATTTGCAGAACAGTAAGTGACTCTTTTTTTCCAATAGATTTATGCATTTGATTTTTAATCATCAGAAAGTTACATATCAAGTACATTTAAATGATCTTAACCCTTGGATACAAGTTCAGGACTTCTGTAATGCTGCCCTCTTCTGACTAAACCAGTGCATTCTGGACACATCACTCCATTAGAACTGGACAATAAAATACTTGCCAGAGGGGAATACCAGAGCCTCCAAATTATTGTATTTTGCTAAAAATCATTGTACAGTGCTAAACACCTCTTTAGACGATGCTGAATTGTTCCAGAAATACATTTTTTAGTTCTGCTCCACTCAGTTTGGGGGTGAAATAATACAACATCATACATATGTTTAATGCAAAGCATTTCTTCTCTTCACAGCACAAATCAATTGGATTTAAATTAATATTAACAAAAGAGTCATACTTTATGAGGAACTATTGGTGCTTTTGACCAATAATATCATAGAAGAGCACCTACCACATCTTTGTATTTATTAAGCAAAATAAAACAGAAGTGAGTGAGTGCTAACGGGTTCAATAATATCAGATGTTCTTCAAGAATCCATGGAAAAGATGCAGAACAGCAAAAATAAAAATCCTTTAATACAGGTTCTCGTCAGTTCAAACAAGGCCTTGTTTGGGAGTCGAAACGCATCGGTATGTCCCTGTTATATTAATGTTATTTATTTTTCTTTTTTCAAACATAAGAGTGCCTTGATTCTCTTTTTTTTGCTGCACCGCTTTGGTAAGTGTTTACAGTTCCTGGATCAGTTTTTCAGTGGTTTATGTGTACTCAAGTTAGTCAAGATGAAGAAAATACCTGGTGCTGTGAAATCATCACACATTTAGAGTTTTCTAGTAACTTAAAATATTGATTGTTTATTGTACAGGAGAGTCATCCAGAACAACAGTTTTATAACTCACTGCTCAACAACTATAACTACAAATGTGGACTTAAGGAATATATTGTGTCAAATAAATACGAAGACATGGAGATGAATAGAGGGCTTTTTTGTTTGTCAATACAGGCGATGCACGCGCACCCCGCCTGTAGATAGAGCCACCGCTCATAGACACAAACAGTGGAAACAAGTCGTATATTTACCACAAAATTACGCAACATTAACAGTAAATTACGTATGATTAGCACAAGTTCACAGCTGTTTTGCGTAATTATGCTACAGTTCACTTAAATGGTGGTTGTTAAGACGCGTTCTTATTTATGAGCCTAAACTTACCCGTTTCACCCAAAGAAAACATCTCCACGTGGTTTCAACCAGTGGCGTGCTGGGATCATTTTTCAGCCTGGGAAAATTAGACCTTAGATTGGCCCATCTGCTCATTAAATCACATGACTTAGTTGGTAGTCAAGTGGTTAAGAACTGCTCATGCAAACTTTTGCCTTTCAGCACCCACGTTCGAGTCCCGCTCAGGAACCTCTCTCTTGATTTTTTTTTAAATTTTCATTGTTATCTTTTAACCAATATCTACTCCATCTCTCATACATTCTCGTCTCCAGTAGTAAACTGCTTAGTTTTAGTCACGACATGGTCACAGTCCGGACTCAGCTCGGAGCTTTCCTCCTCCTGACCTCTGACCTCTCCTCTGCTCCACAGCAGTGCGCTCACATAAACACATACAGAGCGATCTGACCCACAAAGACAAACTTGTGTCTGAATTTTTTGTCAAGTTGTGTGTGGAAATGCGCTCCGCTCCGCCGCGGTGATTCGCGCGTATAAATCTGCTCAAGTGTTTGTTCATCAGCCGCTTTTGCTCTTAACTCGAGAATATTCAACAGATTTACTTGAAACAAAGTTTGACTGAGAGCTTATGGTATGTGGAGTGTGTTTTTGGCTCCAAAATGTGTCAAGAGTCTTTGATTATGTGCTATGTGCTGTTAGACTTGAGCCCATCACTGTGCGCACATTTGCTGCTGCAGCTGATGAGCCGGGTCTCTCTCTCTCTCTCTGTCTGTCTCTCTCTCTCTCTCTTCAACCACGGAGGCCACCGGCCCAAAAGTCACGCGGCCCCACCGAGAAACGTCCCGACTCTCCCGATTAGCCAGCACGCCCTTGGCTTCAACCAAAACCCATGTCGTTTTTTACGCTTTTTCATATCGTGCTAAATGTACAGCTTACCAGAAGTACTAAAAACAGCTGTGAACTTGTGCTCAAAATAATCTGTTTTTGTGACTGATGTTAGCACTTTTTAAAATAAACAATTCAACTGAAGTTCTGCCGCAATTATAGTACAAATATGACAATCATCAACATCTGACACTGCTCTCAAGCTTGATTTGATTTGTTTGACTTTTTTTTTTTAAACAAACTGACCCTGATATGCAAACTATCTTGGATTTTGTTTTTTTTTCAATACATCAACATCTTAAGTTTTAGCAAAGCGTCTATGTCGAATGTTTGCATCACTTTGTTTTGTCATTATTGTCATAGGATTTGTCTAAATAGGCGTAATTGCATGTTTTTTACGGTGCTCAAATGACCAAACACACCAAAACAGCACTTCGAATCAAGCAGTCACAGGTCTGAGCTGAAATAACAACAAAAATAATCACGTTTCTTGTGTTAATCAGTTGACTTTATAACCTTTTGCCATGTGCACAGATTGAGCCGTAGATAAAGCTTTTACAACAACATGTTTCTTGCAATAACTTTAAATTATCATTACGTTTTACCTTTTTTCCAGCTTTTTCATAATCAAGAAACCCTAACTAAGAAACAAAAAAAGTAATAAATGAACAAGTGCTAAACAAGTCTAGGTAAACAGTTGCAGAGGCCATGCACTGGAAAACAATAAAGCTTTGTTAGAGGAGAATGGACCTTGGACCGTGCGGGTTTCAGTCGTGCAGTGACGGTTAACTGTTATTAGAAGGGTATCATGGACTTTCCTCACAGTGGTGCCGCTTGTAACAAAGGATATAAAACAAACCATATAAAATCTCACTGGTGGAGATGATGCATGTGGTCTATGGAGAGTTAAAGCAACATTTTAGAACAGAAAGTCAAGACCCCAGTAAAGGAGATTTGATAGTGCTTTTTCAACATTTTGTCTATTTATAATTGGTCAATGTAATGTAAAGAAAGATGTTAAAACTATAGGGTGTCAAATTAGTGCATTAATGAGATTAATTAATTACAGACATTAATCAAGTTAATTTTTTTTAATCGCATTAATCTATTTTGGAAATCTTTAGCTTCATTGTTTCCATGTGCGAGTTACAAAGTGACATAAGGATTGTTCAACTTGACAACTTAGCAACAAAAGACAGTCTTAATGTTTCGCACTATATTAATATTTCCCATTGCAACAATAATGTAATTATTTAAATTGGATAAAAAACAAAAACACTGTTAAGTGTTTTTTCAACATTTTTTAGGTGAGATTAAAAATAGATTATCTAGGTGAATTAATTACAGATCATTATTAATTAATCTCTTCAATTTTTCAATCGCTTGACAGCACTAGTTAAAACACACTAGGCATCGCTAGCATCACGTTAGCATTTAGATCGCTGTCGTGGTGTTCTAAGACTCCACGTCGTGCGTTAAAACTGCATAACGCACGGCTCCTCGTTGTTTATTGCTTACTTATTCTATGGATACAGTTAATGCAAATTACATAGAGATGGAGGTAAAGGAAAAAGTTACCAGAAGAAACCGCGGCGTCGGTGGGAAGCCCGTTGTGAGTTTTCAACACGCATCCTGGCATAAGTTACTTGATCTGAAACGAAATGTAAACAGATTCAATGACTAAAGAACTACTAAGCTCTTTATATCTAACTTTAGCAAAGACTAGATTTAATGTTCTAATTTTGTCTGTTGTAAAGCGACAACCAATGTTGTTGTTGGTGCAGGAGTGAACCACAGGACACAGCCAAACGTCGGAGGCGGTCTCCATTTAATCTGGATTACAAAGTGAACAGCATCAACCTACATGTGCAGCAAACAATTGGCCCAAACTTTCCCAGTGCTGGTTTGCAAAACGGCACATATCTGGATTACCAAAAGTAGTGTCAACATGTGTTGTTAACAGTTGGCCCAAATTGCAAAGAAACAATGACAGCGTCAGTATTTTCCAGACTTCTTCTCGTCAATAAATAAAAACATCGGAACAACTCAAAGGCTTAATTGACTTAAATACAAGTCTAACTTGTTGAATGACAAAAATAAAGGCGGAATAATGATTGGATGACCAACGTTTGCCAGCGCAGGGTTTGCAAAAGTGAAAAGGAAGTTCTGACCCCCCAATCTATAGATGAATTTTGGGGCCGACGTCACTTTCTGCCCTACTACGCATGCGTTATGCAGAAAGAGCTTCTCTCCGTCCCTATAGCTGGGGAAACTTTTTAAATAACACAACGAAACGAACGAGAGCAGCTGTTTTCATTGGTATGAACTGACTGTAACTTTTACGTCGTAGGGTTGAATTTCATTCACAAATGTTGATTTAACACATTTGTTTGAGCAAAGTGATAAACTCTTGTAGTTAGCTGACAATGATGCTTTTCAACTTGTTTCCACTGTTTGTGTCTTTGAGCGCCGGCTCTTTCTGGAGGCAAGGTGCCTGCGCAGCGCTTTATACCAGTGCACAGCAGAGACACACAAAGGAGAAATGACAGCACACCAACCGGATGCCAGGTATGTAGAACAAACAGCAATAGAGCCAATTACAATATTATAATGACCGGCTACACATAATTAAAAATAAAATAAGTCACAATATTCTGCGATACGCACTAGGTATTACGTTGTAGCTTCTTGTATTGTAATCGTATTGTGACAATACCTGCTCGTCAAAGCCTGATCCTGTCAGATCTCAGAAGCTATAGCACTTTAGGGCCTGGTTAGTACTTGGATGGGAGATTACTGGAACACCAGGTGGCACAGACGACAGGAGTGGACTGTCGTTGTGTCCTTGGGCAAGACACTTAACCTACATTGCCTCAGTAGGCCTATCTGTTACACTGGGTGAGAGGATCTTGATTGTAAAGCGCTTTGAGTGCCTGGAAAGGTAGAAAAGCGCTTTATAAATAGGCTTAGACCATTTTTACCATTTTACAAAAAGCATGCCAGCCCCAGCCCTACTACTGCACTACCTTTACACATGTTACATTTGTCGGACAAAAGACAATTACAGCCTAAATGTAATCAAAATAAGCCTGCAAGCAACATTTTGATGTGAGTAGGCTTACTCTGTTAAGACATAACATAAAACCAGAAAACGTTTTCGTATTTATGCCTATTTCCTTTTAAACAATTATTCAAACACCACTGTGTAAAACCTTAGTGAAAGTAGGCCACATGACTTGGACTTGTGCAATAAACTGTACGCTCCATGGTCTGCTATTGTGTCATTTATTCACTGTTCTATGCGTCCTTCTATCATTTAATAACTACAGTCAGTCTCCAATGTGAGGTGACGAGTGGGAGGGATGATTGACGCTTTTAAAAGTCAGCTTTGCGATTATTCCTTCTCACACATGTATCTCATTCATAAAACCTCAAACAATAACAATGGCAGACTTCGACTACGACAATCCACCGAGTTTTTGGGCGAATGGGAACCGTACCAGCTCCGCGTGTTCTTCCTCCTCGCTTTCACCATAATCCCGAATGGATACAACGCACTGTCCGTGGTGTTCTTGGCGGACACACCGGCTCACCGCTGTCACATCCCCGCAGAAGCGAACCTGAGCGCGGCGTGGATGAACAGCAGTGTCCCCGTGGAGGCGGGAGCGGACACTGGACGGTGCCCCGGTGCTAAGTCAGTGCGCTCGGTACAAGTTGGATTCACTCCGGAGTTTTCAGAGCGGGGGCTGGAGCCCGGGGACGTGAACATGTCGAGCGTGGAGACGGAGATGTGTTTGGACGGATGGGAGTATGACACCAGCGTCTACGCTTCCACGGCAATAACAGAGGCGAGTAGATTCAACGCATTTTATGGTAGCCTCCTTCATGACAGATACACTTGGTCAAATCTAGTACAAGTAAAAGTTGTTTCAAAGTAGTTTTTATTGTGTTTTCTGCATTTTAACTAGATTAGAAACAAATATCAAACACAGTAGCCTATCTAAAATATCCTTCCCTGTAGAGCTGAGCCTGAGCAAGCAAAAATATGATCAAAAAATAAATTAGGCTTAATGATAAGCTAATTAAGACTATTAGGCCATGTAAGGTAAATCTTAGTTACCTAATGTAACTGTAGTTCTATGAGTATGTGCGTAGCCCTCTATGGGCTTCGCTATTGGTTAGTCCACTCCTAGGTTCCGCCTAGCCCTGAGATAAATATGTCCACCTGCTCCAGTCACGTGAAGAATCTCATGAACTCCGTGACCCTATATAAGCCGTGCACGTACGCACATACTCATAAAACTACAATAGGTAACTACGATTTTTATGTTGTGCTACGCCATCTACGGGCTTCGCTATAATCTAAAATCTACGCGAAGGTCGTAGGAAAATTGCACTCCTATCAGGTCTGGCGCAATATTATTGGAGCATGCTCAAGACACAACAGCCCGACATGGTCTGAGGCGCTTAAGCACAGGAAAAAACAGACACACGGGTGCCACAAACAGTTGATCCTTGCGCCGAAAACTGGCCTTGCGCTCCACATAGCAGCGCAGGTCCTTGACCGGACACAAAAGATGGCGGCCGAGCATCCAACTCCGAAAGATGTGGGGGTGGAAAGAAAGGCCTGATTCTGATAACCCTTGACCTTCGGCAAAAAGGCTGGGTTTGGCCACAGCTCCAACAAGCCGTCCCTCTGCTCCCAAAGACAGACATGCTGGGTGCACCAAAAGAGCACACAAAGGAGATGGACTGTCTGTCTTGATGGACAGACAGTCCATCTTCACCCGCTCCAGAGGTTCAAGGAGGGGCGCCAACAACCCGTCCAGAACCACCTGAAGGTCCCAACAAGGGGGCGCCCGCCTAGATCTCTAGAAAGCACTTAACCAACGGGTGAGTGCGGGCAGTGTAGACAGTGAAACCCTTGTGGCCCATCACGATGGCTGAGGCAAACCACTGGTAAGGTGACGTCACCCTACCCTTCTCCAACAGGTCCTGGAGAAATTCCAGCACGCCCTGGATAGGGCAGGCGACTGGGTTCAGGCCCCTCTCACTGCCACCGGGAGGAATATGCCCTAATAGTGAATGGGGCCCAGTTGCCATGGATGGTGTCCATAACAGGCGACGGGAGCTCTAAGCCTAGCAGGTTGGTCCTTTCAACCTCCAAACCATGAGCCTGTGGCCTATTACGGGCTACGAGCGCAATACCCTCCCGGTTTGCACCAGCTTCCCGGGGCGGTTCGGGAGTGGCCAAGGGCCCTGCATCCTTTCGAGCTACGGCTTTGTGATAGGAATCCGTCGCGGGCGCACTTGGGTTCTGGAGGGACCAGAGAGCCAGGTACGGCCTTCAGATGCGCCCTTCGACATCGACTAGGGGCCCGCTCGAAAGGGCAGAGAAGCCTGCAGCGCTCTAGGCTCCGAGGAAAGCGAGCCCTTCCACGACGAGTAAGGTCCACGGAGCTACGCTTTGTAGCTGTAACTTTCGCAGGGTGGTCTACTGATTGGACCCTGGGAAAGGAAGGCCCTGCGCCGCAGCCATTAACTCAAGATTCAACGTCGTGCAAGCCTTCACGAGATAAATACTGTGAGTTTATAAAAGTGCGTAATTTTGGCGCAAAGCTAAATGCTAATAAATAAATTTGAGTATATAAAGCAGACCATTTCATAAAAATACATTACATCATAGGCCGAGTTGTATAAAGCTAGTTCAGTTTGTAGAATTGTTTTTACATTAATAATAAAATTAAATACGGGTTAGCACTAGCTTCAGAATACAAACACATGGATTTTTAACTTAGTGAAGTATTTACCTCGTATGTGAAGGGTTCTTGCCCACTTTGTGTCAATTAAATATTTTATTAGGTTACATAATTTGAGCTAGTCTCCCAAGGGAATGAATTGACTGGAAACAACTATCCGCTGGTATAACAAGACCGGAACTAGCCAAGGCGCAGCGTGAAAAGGGTCTACTATGAATGTAATCATAATAGCAAAATTGTGTGAAAACAAGTAACATTTTGATGAAAGTAAGTCTACACTGTTATAACTGATTTAAAACTCAGAAAAAAAACAACAAAAAACTTTTTCAGCCATATTGTCCCTTTTAAATGACAAACTACTTCATCCACCACAGCTTGTCTTGAAATACTTGGACTTGTGTGCAATAAACTGTATGCTTGACCTCTGCTATCGTGTCATATGTTAAACTTATAGTTCTTCTATCACTCAGTAACTACAGTCTCCATTGTGAAGCGAGTGGGAGGGATTATTGACGCTTTTTAAAAGTCAGCTTTGCGATTAGTCTCTCTCGCAATGCCCATGCGTCTCATTCGTGCTTAAACCTCAAACAAAAACAATGGACTTCGAGTACGACAAATCTACAGAGTTTTTGGGCGAATGGGAACCGTACGAGCTCCGTGTGTTCGTTCTCCTCGCCTTGGCCATTGTCCCGAACGGATTCTCCGGACTGTCCATGGTGTTCTTGGCGGACACACCGGCTCACCGCTGTCACATCCCCGCAGAAGCGAACCTGAGCGCGGCGTGGATGAACAGCAGTGTCCCCGTGGAGGCGGAGCGGACACTGGACGGTGCCCCGGTGCTAAGTCAGTGCGCTCGGTACAAGTTGGATTCACTCCGGGAGTTTTCGGAGCGGGGATTGGAGCCCGGGGACGTGAACATGTCGAGCGTGGAGACGGAGATGTGTTTGGACGGATGGGAGTATGACACCAGCGTCTACGCGTCCACAGTAATAACAGAGGCGAGTATTCAAAGCATTTTATGACAGATCAAACAAGTAAAAGTTGTGTCGTAAAAAGTGTCAGGAGTAACTCATTACAAAAGTAACTAACTAGTTACTGTAATATATTCCCCTTTTTAGTAACTAAGTAGTGTAACTCTTTACCTAGGCTATAAAAATGTTACCAATGTAGTTACAATCTGAGTAACTCAAGTTACTTGCACATAAATTAATTGCTTTTATATTCTATTAAAAACGACACTTCAGGATCAAAACTCCAGTAGAACTGGTGTAGAAGAGTGTCTGTGGCAGCTGTTGACCTAAAGGTAATAAAATATTATGAAATGTGACATCACATTTCTATTAAATATTCAAAACTCAAGTGTAACTGTAACAGGATTAGTCATGTACAATGTCTTGTACAATGCAGTTGTACATAATCATAGTCATATATTGTACATAATATTATATACTATATACTGATGCCACTTTATCTATTTATCCTGTCATATCCTGCACTGTGCCATAGCAAACATTTATTGTAAATAAGAGTCTTTTAACTATTGCATCTTTATATATATTTTAAGTCTATTTTATTTCTATTATCTTGTTTGATTGCATGTTTCTATTTTCCCTGCTGCTCTTAAAATGTGCGTTGCAACATTGGAATTTCCCCATTGTGGGACAAATAAAGGATATCTTATCTTATCTTATCTATCTTATCTTAACAAATGTGTGATGAGCTCTGATTTTTACTTTATTTAGATTAGGATTTACATTTTGTTCATAGCAAAACACAACATTGATTTAAAATGGCCCAAAAATATTTTATCCATGTAGAGCTGAGCAAGTAAAGATATGTTCAAGAAATAAGTTATGCTTAAGCATAGGCTTAAAGTGTGCATGGCAGGTTAGACTACATTTTTAGTAAAACATAAACATTTAGCTTGTTTTTACCCAATTTGGTTGTTTGGTGGCAACCACATTGTAAATTTGGGCCAAAAGCAACATAAATAACACAAATATTATAACTTGCAACACTTTAATTGTGTTAAATGATTGTTTAAACTCCAGGAAACTGTCAGTTTTGTGTAAATTGTTTTTGCATTTTGGCATTTTTTTGATAACACGTGGAAGGATTCTGTTTTAGAACTCAAATAATAACTTCCTGTAATTTCATCTTTTAGTTGTCAATGTCTTTATAAATTGCAACTTAACTTCTGTAAAACTATTATAAATAGGCCTATTTACCACCAAGACTATTACATCAAACTAAGTAAAATAAATAAATAAATAAAAAATGTTATGGAGTTTAACTATAGGCCCATAGACTATGTAAGGTAATCAGAACTATGCTGCAAACTGTGCATATATAGATGATACTGACATGAGTTAAAGGAGACCTATTAAGCAAAATACACATTCCTTATTTCTTATGATGTTACTGACCCGTTCAGAGCCTACGACATTCAAAGGAGCAGGCGAGCATTGGTGCACTATTCAGGACATTAAACCGGGGTTTCAAACTCACAGTCCCAGAAATGATTTCATGCGGACCACACACGCCACGCACGCCACGTCACGTCACGTTACGTATGGAGGTTGTAAAAATCTTACTTTTATTGAATATGATTTAGTCTGTCCAATATTTAAATGCAGCCCTTGACCAATTTGCCTCCGGTCTGCTGTGAACAAAAAGTTATTTGTTGTATTTTATGGTCAAAATAGCCTTGTGCTTTGCCAGAAATGAGGAATATTTTGAATTATGAACACTGACCGCACTGACAAGCAAACAAGAGGAATCCCTGGACTATTCATTCATTTTCTACGCTTAATCCGTTAGGGTCGCGGGTGACTGGAGCCTATCCCAGTGACTTTGGGCCTTAGGCGGGGGAACACCCTGGACAGTGAACAACTCGTCGCAGGGTTAGACAGACAAACATTCACTCTCTCAGTCATTCTCTAAGGGAAATTTACAGTGATGCCCAATTAACCTAAACATGCATGTTTTTAGAGGTGGGAGGAAACCGGAGAAAACCCACGGTGACACGGGGAGAACATGCAAACTCGTGTAAAATGCAAGATAAAGTACATCATTTGCATGTATTTTAGGCTATGTGTTGTATTGGAGGTTGTAAAAATCTTACTTTTATTGAATATGATTTAGTCTGTCCAATATTTTCGTGAGATGTTGTTATGGTCCGACCCGGGAGTCGAACCCACGACCTTCTTATTGGGAAGCCAAAGCTCTAACCACTCTGCTACCGTGCACCCCCTGGACTATACTTTGTCAATTTGAGTTTCTGCAGTTTTAGATTATTACGGTACGAACTCAGAAGGCTGATCATGTTGAAAGCTGTAGCCCTGGTCGTTTTGAGCCACTCTGCTCTTCACGTATTGTCTGTGGCTTTATGTTTGTGCATCTTTTGTTGTTTCAGTGGGACTTGGTGTGTGACGACAGCTGGAAAAACCCTTTCACCTCCTCCATTCACTTCTGTGGCGTTTTGGCAGGATCCTTTGTTTCGGGACAAGTTTCTGATCGGTAACAGACAAAAAACAAATTCTTCAGGACACGGTGTTATATCTCAGAACAATCATGTAATATTTTATTTATTAATCAGACTGCAGCAGGCTTTTGGTTTCACTCCAAATAAATGTAAAAACAGAAGTTAGTGATCTCATTTGAATTTTGGATTTTTGAATTTTTTTTTGCTATTTCATACCTCGTCAGCTCATGGTGATTGAAACAAGGTAGTGGCAGGTCATAAATTAACTCTGTGAATGCTAAAGTGGCAGATCATTTGCTAAGATTTCCACAAGGTAATGTCACAATAAAACATATTGAAATTTAGTGCCATATTTAGGGCTTTAAAATGATTGAATGAAACAAATAAGTTTGGTTGGTCTGGGCAATATTGTAAACAAAAATATATAATAGTAAGCATATTTCTGTGACAATTTCACATTTCTTTATTTAATGCATCTGTTCAAACACAGAATTTTTTTTTCCAACTTTCTCTCAGTTTCAGAGTTGCCAAGTCAGCTTTTTTATAGCGACTTTGGGTTCTTTTTTTCAAAGTTTCTTAATCTTTAAAGTTATATTTTTTGAGCTGCACTTTCAGGCCATAAAATAAGTAAATTTTTAGCAAATTTTCAAGTTTATTAATGTTAGAAATGTGTTTTGTAGAGACACCATGTTCTACTTAATTGATTATTTAATAACTTTTTATGGGCCCAGGACGGTCACTTAAAAGGATCCCTGACTATGAAGATAAATATGGCTTAAATGTTAGTTCTGGCCATGTTTACTAAAATAAATTGCAAATAAATATATAACCCCTTAGTATTTTTTATAAAATCATCATTGTTTGGAGCCACTGGCAGCAGCCATATTGTCCAGGTGCAATGCATTCTGGGTTGATGATGGTTGCTTTTTGTTGTTGCCATGGTTGCTCCTACCATAGTTGCTCCCTAGGCTGTTACCTTGACAACCACCAGAAGACACAGACAACCATTTGATGTCATAACCAAAGCAAAATGGCAGCCTCCAGGTATCTCTTTAAAACACTATTTTAATAAAACTACAAATACTTTCAAAGTATTTGTCCTGTATTTATATCAGTGATGGTATTATAAGTGTTTTAGGGTAAACTTGTGATTATAGCCAGGGTTCACTTTAATTTGGGACTTTTTTCAAAAGCTTTGTCACCAATTTTTACTGAAATTCTGGCAACACTGACCAGCCTTTGACAGATGGATTTAGCCCTATCACAGTGAAGAAGGCAAAAAGGAACCTCAAAAGGCAATAAGAAAATATCAAAATCGTGATATTGTTCCAAATGAATCATGATTTTTTGCCATATTGTCCAGACTTGTGATGAATGTTGCTTTATTGACCATTGGCTATTGCAAAGCCCAAAACCCAAAGAGGCGACAGTTGTGATTTTGGGCTCTTATAAAAAAAGTATTTGATTTGACAATAACAATAAGGCATTTGTCTACTGGCGCTTTAAAAGAGAGTCACTTATTATCATTCACTAGGGGTAGGACGAGAGAGTTTTAGCAAGATGAGTCACAAGATTAGGTCAATGAGATCGAGACAAAATAATTAAGTCCTATTAAGTGGTTGACCGGCTGATACTGTATATCGTTCTACCTCTACTCAATTTCATGCACAAGAAGTGTTTATCAGCAGCAACCTGGTACAAATGTGTTTAAATTAGAACTCTACACAACCATTAAACTATGACTGTCTTTTTCTGTTCCAGGTTTGGGCGGAAAATCGTTATGTTTGCGGCCATCGCGATTACAAACGTCTTCTCGTTCCTGCAGATCTTCTCTACGTCGTGGCCTGTGTTCTGTGGCCTGTACTTTGTGGTTGGCATGGGCAGGATCTCCGCTTACGTAACTACTTTTGTGCTAGGTAGGTAATGACACTAATGTACAAATGTTCAAGTTTCAAGCTTTTTTATTAGGTATAAGGAGCAAACACCGTAACTTCTGCATAACCTGAGAAAGAGTCAGCTTCAAACTTTGAACCGGCAAAAACACTTTAAGTGCTGTGTTAGAGCTTTTGTTTATAGCAACATGGAGGTTTATGAGTTTGAAGAACTCCAGTAAACAGGGACAAGAATTTCACAGAGAACTGTACAGTTTACATGTAGTTTGACATGGAGAGGAACAAAGTGGCCAAACTGCCAAAGTTTGTGAACATCTAATGCTGCGTTCACACCGGACAGCGTAATTGCATCAACATTCGCACGTAAAAGCGTATTTTGACGAAGAACATTTTTGAAGCTGACGCCCCAAAGCGCTTCTTCGAGCGCCTGCTTGTTTGCAGGCTTTGTTTTGCTCATAGACAGATCACTGAGAGAGAGAAGGAGAGGGAGAGAGATACAGGCTTGTTGCATTTATAAAACAGAGCTTACCTTTGTGTCTTTTTGCTGTCTCTGTTTTCCTTGGCTCCTCCCGTTGTACAGCAGTGGAAACACGGCAATGAGCATTTTTAATAGATCCATGTGAGTGCGTTGTCAGTCCAGATTTGTTTTGCCGTGTCTCCAGATTTTCAAAGCAACGTCTGTCTTTGAGTCGTTGAAAAAAGTTATTAAAAGACTTCGGTAAACAGTCGTCCTTTCCCCTTAAAGTGAGAAGAGAACAACCTGTCACAGTAGTGTAGTCTCTGATTGACTGACGCCGACTTCCAACGCGTGAAAGATGGATTTTCCCAACTTCTACCACTGCCGCAGGTTTGAGCTTCCAATCCGCAAGACGCCACGTTTTCTGATGCCTAAATGCGCCTCAATGGATGCCCTAGACGCCAATACGCGCTGCAAATACACTTGAACGCTCAAGACGCCGGTTTACAGGGATTTAACATTGAAAATGGACACAAAGACACCAAGACGCTGTCCGGATGTGAACGCAGCATACGAATGCTAACAATAACTGCAGGCTATGATAACGCCACTTCAGCAACCTCCAAAAATAACGCTTGTGTAGTAGACCTTTCCGGGGCCTTAGACTCCCAAGGCCGAGACAAGACCAAGACCAATGAGGGTCAAGAGCAAGACCAATGAGGGTCAAGACCAAGACCAATGATGGTCAAGACCAAGACCAATGAGGGTCCAGACCAAGACCAATGAGGGTCCAGACCAAGACCAATGAGGTCCAGACCAAGACCAATGAGGGTCAAGACCAAGACCAATGAGGGTCCAGACCAAGACCAATGAGGGTCCAGACCAAGACCAATGAGGGTCAAGACCAAGACCAATGAGGGTCAAGACCAAGACCAATGAGGGTCAAGACCAAGATTTTTAAAACTAGAGAAGTAGCTGAGGCTAAGACTGCAATTTACTAAGACCAAATCAAGACAATTTTTTGTACTTTTCTGCATTTGTCAGTGTCTACATGATCTTAAAGGAACTGTATGTAAGATTTTGACTTCAGGCTTAATAAACATGACCTATATGTGTCCATAGACACAAAGTCAACGTGTTCAACTATAATTTGTAGTGAAAGTCATTGCAAATCTGAGGTATTCTTGATTAAAAAAGCAATGGACATGATGTTCATTTGTTGATGTTTACATTTAGTTTTTTCGTTCTCTAGAGAATTATCCAATCAGAAACCAGAATGAGAATCAGCTTAATTGAGTGTCAAAAGTGGTTGTTTATAAAGTGGTCTCTTAGTCGAAGTTCACTTGTTGTAAACTGACAGACGGGGGACAGCGTTGCCAGATTTTCAGAGAGCAACAAGCGATCTAGCCTTTGAAAAAAAGCCCAAGACAAGCGACTTCAGACCTCAATAAAAAGTTATTAAAATAATCAAGTAATTAAACATTATGTGTCACAGCAGAACAAGATGAATAGTTTTGACATATTTTAAATAGTATTTGATCATTAGTAAAGGATTTAAAGAGTGAAAATGTGTTAAAAGTCTATATTTTTGTCATTAGTGAGTACATTTTCTTGAGTCAAATTTGGAAAACTGCAAAAAAACCCTCTTGTTAATGATGTCAAAGTGACTCTCAGGAGCAAGCCCCAACAAAAAAAGCTGACCACAAACCAAAGGCACATTGTAATGCAGACGTAGTAGTTGGTAGAATTTCACACTTTGATACTCCTGGGTGTTGGTTTGACAGGGTTTGTTTTGAGTCATAACAAAGCACTCTCATTAACCTCGTGTGGCCAGCGCAGAGGGCATTGTTTCAAGGAATGTTGAGGGTGACGGTTGAATCTCCCTAGAAGGCTTTTTTTTAGTCAATACCATATCAAATGAAAATCAAGACCAGGCCACACACCGAAATATAGAACATCAAAAAAGTATTGTTATCATTTAAACCAGTGTATACCATGTTGAGGTGTTTTTTACATTTCTTTCATGTTAGTTTTACGTTTTTGAACACAGTAGTGGCTAAAATGCAGTTTTTTTAATGGTTCGTTCAAGTCTTTCAAAATATGCTAAAGTGTGCACCTCCCATTAGTGCTTCAGAGGCGACATAACACAGTGATTATTTATTAACTTAATTTAGTTAGCCTCCAGTTGTTTGAAGCTCTGAAAGTCTATTAGCTCTGGTCAAAGGCTGTGCTAAAGCAGAAAATAAGGGTCTTGTGTACAAAAGTGGAATGATTGACAACAGAACATATTTAGCTAGAATTCTAAATAAAACAGAACAATTTGAACATGAAACTGCTCTTGCATGACTGAGTAAGGTCAGACTAATATTAGACACAAATGTCCTTGTTACAGTTCACAACGAAACAGCATTTTAACCACGATAAAATCTTAATTTTTAATGGATTGACTATGAGTTTTATTTTTTTTTGCCTCCAGCTAGAGCTGTGACCTCACTGTGACATAAGGCGTTTTCCCACATGAAAGTACCAAGAACTATTCCCCACATTTCTCCAGTCCCCGTTTAGTCAGAAGAACTACCTGTCCCCATGTTTGTGTTCACACAGCAACAGTCTCTGAAAGAGGAACTAACTAGCTTTAGCATTAGCATCTGTACAGTCTGGAACAATTAAATATGTCATTAAGTGGTGTTAGGAAAACAAAAGTTATCTTTTTTGATTCCACATAAAACAATAATGTGCAAAACTTAAAACTCACTGGAATTAACAATAAAACAAAATGATTCACTGCAATTACTAATAATAGTATTATAGGTTACTATTTACCAATTAAATAAATACATTTTGGGAGTTTCAACCTTTAAATATGTTTTCTTAAGGATAAGGAAAGTTTATCTAAATGTGAGAATTTGTAAAACAAAGTTGCAGTATAAATGTACTTGTGTCACCAAAAGGTTCCTGGTCTGACTGGAAAGTACCTGCCCAAAGCAGGAGCTACATAAGGCCCTAAAGTGTGGCCCCAGTCCATAGTTCCTGCTCTGTGTGAAAGCTCCCAAAATGGGACAGGAACTAAAAAAGTACTAGGAACTGAAAAAAGTTCCTACAGTGGGAAAAGGCCTATAGGCTGAAAAGGAACTATAGATCCAGGCTATTCAGCTTAATTTTCCTAAGGGCCAGTTTTTTAAGGAGGCCATGTCCTAACCCTGAATGTACACAGACTGCGAGTTCGGTGCGGGTCCTGCAGAACTTAGAAGTGCTTAAAACCATGCGCCTATGTATCTCTGAGGAGTGCGGATGTGGGAGACCACAGTGGACCCCATCTGTTCTAATAGGCACTTTGCAAGAAACCTGCACGTGTCTTGATCTGAACCTGACTTGCAGTCAGTGTACATCCAGGGTAAGGGCCGGTGAATGACCCTCTGTGGCCATACCTATTTGTCAAAGCTGATCCCGTCCAATCTCATAAGGTAACCAGTTAAGGCCTGGTTAGTACTTAAATGGGAGACCGCTGGAACACCAGGTGCCACAGTGGGACGTCAAAAGAGGATTGCGTTGTGTCCTTGGGGCAAGACACTTAACCCACATTGCCTCAGTGTCTGCCCACACTGGGTGAGTGGAAACTAGAAGCACTTTAAGTGTCTGGAAAGGGAGAGAAGCGCTATATAAATAGACCATTTACTGTGACTCTCGCGCATCTTGAGAGTTGCACATTATATCCCAACTCTACATCTGCTTCACTCACTATTGGTCAAATAATTTCTGCTGTATTAAGTTTTTGTGGAAAAACACAGAAAGGATTTACCAAAATGTATCCACAAAATTCCAACTCAATTACTGAAGTTATTTTCCAATGAAGATGCAGGCCAGATTTAAGCATTTGGTTTAGATGCTGGTTTCTCATTTGGTTTAATACAAGAAATTCTACTGATATCGCAATCCAGAGCTGTATGGAGGATAAAAAAAGATTGCTAATACATCTTACTCTTTGCCACACTTGTCGTTCACAGGTATGGAGGTGTTGAGCCCTAATGTGCGCACAGCCTTCTCCACGGCCGGCCGTGTGGTCTGTTCTTTCGCCGCCGGGTACATGCTGATGCCAGTGGCCGCGTATTTCCTCAGAGACTGGAAGAGCCTCCTCCTGGGCCTGACGCTGCCCAGCCTCTCCCTGGTCCCGCTCTGGTGGTAGGTAGGTCGGCTGAAATACAATTCACAAATTTCAAATTCTGTTGTGTTTTCTAAACCAGCGGCTCTCAAACATTTAGTCAAACATTAAGAACTTGACTAGGATAAATCTTAACAATTTGCATTTGACCTACTTTTCATGAGCCACCACACTTCATTTTTAGGTTTACATACAATCAAAAAATATTTATTATTTCGACTATGATAGAAGAATTGCTCAAATTTGACACAAAAAACGTTTATTCGTTAGGGATGGGACGCGATCTTGTGGCACGAGATTTCGCGAAATGTATTTGTCACGATACACGTAAAGAACGGTATCGGCGGTCTTGGGAAGTTCATAAATAAGGGGTTCAGTTGTGAATCTTTGAGCAGCTGTAGTAAAAAGTCTCCTTTGCATATAGACTTGTAGAGCACATAATCGAACAGAAAAACAGTCTAAACTCTGTCTCAGTTTTTTATTTCGTATTGATAGGACAAATGTTGACGTAATAATGAGTCCTAAACATTGTAAAAATTTTCGTGAAAAACACAAAAATCAAATATAACACAGGTTGTGGGACATCATTGGAACAGCGCAATGTTTTTCACAATTAATTTAATAATAAAATGGATCCACAAGGAGATATTTGACCCCCATTGCATCTACAACCTGGTAAAAAGTAGAACAGACGTGCTACTTCTTCTCTGTGAGCGTCTGTGTGCAGCAGCAGAGGGGGAAGAGAAAGGGGGCGGAGCCTGAGCCAGAGTTCAGTCATTAGGAATACTGTTATAGATATGATCAAATGTTAATCAAATGTAAATAATAAAAACTTGAAAAATGTATGCAATTTATTTTAAATCTCAATCTTCTAGACCCAATCTCGTGGCTAGTCTCGTCTCATGAAATTCTGTCTGGTCCCATCCATACTTATTTGTAATTTGGACCAAACTAGCAGAAATCTGAGGACCCAAAAAGAAGTAATCGATCCAAGGGCTGCAGTTTGGACATGCTTGAAGTAGCCTATCAAATCACAATCAAATAATCAGATTTTAAGGAATATTTCCCCTTTTCTTTTCTAATGGTATTTGTATTTACTGCAGGTACATCCCAGAATCTCCTCGCTGGTTATTGTCTAAAGGAAGAGTCGAAGAGGCTGAACGTTTAATAAAAAATGCTGCAAGATAAACAAAAGGGAAGCTCCAGAAATCATATTTAAATGTCTACAGGTGAGATTTAATATATTTATAATACATTTTTTATTGCTTAGGCTTACTTCCGTGTTTTAAGGTTTTTGAGCAGATAGCATTAAATCAAACTCAATAAGGCAGAGGTGGGAGGAAGTAAAATCCAAAGTTGTATCTGAATGTGCGCTATACACTACTATAAACCGGCACCATTCAGGGATCAAGCCGTTTAGTAGTGGTGTCCGAATGTCCAGCAGGTCAAAAGTAGAGCGCTCAAAGTTCTCCACAATGCATCTGGAAAAGTAGAGAGCAGTAATGGTCACTAGAATGGTCAATATGGACCACAATTCACTGTGAAATCGGAAAAACAACGCAGGCACGGAGTCAGAAAACAACATGACTGAATTTCGATTTAATTACGGCACAATTGGAGTCCTAAAATGTTTTTTTTTTTCTGTCCATCTATGTTTAGGAAACTATAACATAGGGCTGTATGTAGCATGTATGTTGCACTAGCTAATGTACAGTATTGGTAACAGCTAGGTAACAATGCCTTAATAACTAAGGTTAGGCTAGGTCAGAAGAATTAGAGTTCGGCTCTGGGAGTAGAGGAAAGAGACTGAGACGAGGTATTTAAGTTTTGCTGGTACCAATATATTGAGAAGACAAAACAAGACAAAACATTAAACACTGACAAAGACAAATGGCCATTAATATTTACAATCCAAGTTCAGATAAATGTACATTCAATAGTTCTTGTCTTTTTGCACCTTTCATGATTTCTATGAAAGTGCGTTAGCGCAAGAGTTCGATTGTCCCAATCATGGTTTAGGTTAACCGCAACAAAAGACCTTAATTGTTCCTTAAGATCCAAAGGGCTTCCGATGGTGTGAGTAAGTGCGAGAGCGGAATAGTTCAGTTTCTGAGTGGCCGCGAGCAGTGGTCATGAACACGATCAATCGGGACAAAAAGAGTTCAAAAAAAGTTCAAGGGCGGCTACAGGAGCCTCCTACCGGCCCAACCAGAGCAAGAGAGATTCCTGAGTCAATAGTCCTGGGCTTGAGTAGAGAACTGGTGCAGGCGTGTTGCCTTGGGTTCACTTAGGCTCAGATCCTTAGCTCGCCATCCGATCTGGTCAATTTCGTAGTTTCTAGCGGACTCGCGCTCTTTGGTTAGTGGTCTGGGCCCGGTAGTCAGCTCTTGTAGCATGTCACCCGAAAATCATCCCCTCGCTCTAGCAGCGCATTTAACTTCCGGTTTATATAGACTGTGATTGGCGGCGATTGGTGACTGCGTCAACAACGCAATGACGTAATAGTAAAGTTCACATTATATTTATTATAAAGAGAGGGAGAAACGGCTTTTGAGGCAAGATTTTCACCTGGGTTACATGTAGTTCTTTAGTCGTTTAGTCAATTAATCGGTCGATGGAGTCTTGGTCGACCAAATTTATTAGTCGACTAATTCTTTATTTAGATTATAAGGAATTTGTATTCAACAGCAACAGAATCATTGGTCTGAACTGCCTTTTTTTTTATATAAACACACTGTTTCCTCTTAATTTTCTGTTTAAACTAGAGTTTTTGCATGAACTACATAATATTATGGAATAAACTTGATTCTTGATTCAATTGACTGACATTTTCAACACAAAATCCAAGTTTATGATCAAACATTTTAGTTTCAAACCAGTTTTGATTAAACTCAAGATTATTTAATGTGATTTAAATAAATGAAATATCAGATTTTGTTTAAAGTTTGTCCTGTTAATGTTATCGGTATTTTTTAAAATGAGAATCTAATTTCGACACTAGTTTTACCACTGATTTACAATATTTTTTGACAACTCTACTTTTAGCTTCAGAGCCTTTGCCACGCCCCCTTTTTTAGTCGATTAATCGGTTGATTGGACGTGTTTTGAGTCGACCAAGAATTTGGTCGACTACAGCCCTACTATAAAAACCAGTTAATGATTATTCGATTACTAAATTAGTTGACAATTAATTCAATAATCGATCAGTTGTAATCAGTCGATTAACTTGTTGCAGCCCTAAAGTCAAGTCAAGTCAGTCTCCCACCTCTGCAGTTTGGTATATTTTGTATTTTTACTTGTATTTTGTTTAAATGCGTGAGATAGTATGTTATAAATATAAATAAACATTGACTAAGTTTAATATCATGTTGAAAATTACAAAGTACAGCAGTCCTTTTCGCTACAGTAACTTATTTATTTGTCAGAAACGGGTCATGGGGACTTTAATGCTTGTCTGTGTTTGTTTGTGCACATGTTTTGCCGTTGCCCTTTTAGGCCGCGCCGCCGTCAGAAGAGACAAAAACGTCCTACAACATCTGTGACCTGCTGCGCTGGAGCTCCCTCCGCTGGCTCTCTCTCACGCTCTGGATCATCTGGTCTGTCCCTGCACTTTCACGCTCAAAATCCTCACAAACCTCCACGCAACACACTTAAAGGGATCCCAGACTATAAAGATAAATATGGCTTAAATGCTAGTACTGTTCATGTTTACTAAAATAAATTGCAAACAAATATCTAACCTCTTACTATTATTTATAAGTTGTCATTGTTTGGAGCCATTGGCAGCAGCCATATTGTCCAGACGCAATGCATTCTGGTTGATGATGTCAAATGGTTGCTTTTGGTTGTTGCCATAGTTGCTCCCTAGGCTGTTACCTTGACAACCACCAGACGACACAGACAACCATTTGATGTCACAGCCAGGACAAAATGGCAGCCATGTAATTTCTTTGAAACACTATTTTAATAAAACAACAAATACTTCCAAGGTTTTTGTCCTGTATTTATATAAGGGATGGCATTATAAGTGTCTTAGGGTAAACTTGTGATTATAGCCAGGGTTCACTTTAAAACTCAAGCTCTAAACTGCATTGTAATGTCATTTCATCCAGATTTGATGTACCATAAAGATCTGCATTTAAATTTCAGTTTTTGTGTTCCTAGCGAGCAATGTTCTGTCATAAAGTTCATGCCAAAATCAGCTTTTACTGATCAACTGGTGCATTTTAATGAACAATCTTATCAGCAAACTACTGTATATCAACAACATGAAAAACAGTAAACAACACTTTAATTCACCTTAGTAAAGCGTGAATAAAGTCATAATTATTCATGGAGTAATGGTGAATGAAAGCGTTCATTATAGTTTAGTGACTACTAAATTAAAAAGGGCCTATTGTATTTTTTTTCTGTGTATTTAGTATTAATATTAATATTAATTAATTATATTATATGTAAATGTAAATCAGTAGTTACATTTTTTGTCAAACAAAAAAATTATGTAAAACAGCTTAGAAATATAAAGATTCTTTAACTTCCTGTTCAAAACTGCATCTTCATTTTAAGAAATTAAAGGTGCACTGTGTAACTTTTTGACCAAAAATAGACTTGAATACAAGAACGTTTTTGTCATGCAGATTTCTTTTTTACACAAAATAAATAATAAAATTCTATGTTTTTACTTAGAATGAGCTTACAGGGCCACAATATGGACAATATTTGGCTTAAAAGGGGGTCTCTCCCAGCTCGTTTTCATTGAAAAGCTGTTTCTTTAGCTGTATTTTTTACACAGAATGGCATAACATGTTTTTATCCCCATTCAGAATGTTCCAAAGTCTGGTTAAACTGCCTACTTCTACTCAATTGTGTAGTTGACTTTTCACTTCCAAAAAGTTACACAGTGCACCTTTAAAGCAGCAGATTTAAAATGTGTAATTTTTATTGTTGTAAAGTGACTATGTGACTATTTTAAACCATACTTTGTTATGAATCTGATTCTTTGAATAATCACGTCTATGATACAGGCAGATGGGCGGGGATAGTTGGTAGGTGAAGACAGAGCTTTTCTGAGCTGCAGAACAATAAAAGATTACTCAAACAAAATCACTGTTAAAGGGGTCCTACTCCTACTATGGAAAATGTATTGTTCAAAGATCCTTGTTATGGCCTCCCTTCAAAATTAGTTTACTCAAAGTTATATTTGAATCGATTCATACATGTTGGAGTAATCTTATATTGTTGAAGTATTGAAGCTTGAAAAAGTAATTAGATACGTGTAACTTTTTACAATTTAGAAATGTAGTTGCATTACTTAGTTATTGACCCAAGAGAGTAACTTACACTTTTGGATTACATTGGGTATTGCAAACATAGGGAAAAAAAAAATTATGTTTCCTTAAACAACATATATATGTTGTGTGATTAATTACCTAGTAAATAAATACATACAATCAACCAATCAGCAATAAAAAAAAGTTCACAGTCTTGTTCCAGCTGTTGATCTGCTTCTGAGGTGTCATGAATTCTGAATAGGTCATATTACTAACTAGGTAATTTGCTAGTAACATTAAGTATTTCCACAGTAATTGAGTTATAATAATAAAAAGAGTGAACTAATGATGACAAATCATAGTTAAAACCGTTTAAAACCTCAAAAAAGAGGAATTTACATACGCTCCTTTTAAGAATAGCTAAAATAAAAAGATACAAAACAGAAGGTAAAATTACACAAAAAAGCTTGTTTTGCTGTAGAATGACCTTGCAGGGGGCCTGTAGCTGTGACCTCTGCTGACGTGCACCAAACAAAGGCCTGTCAGACGCTGTGAGGCTCAAGACCGAGATCAAAATGTGTTTTGTCGTAACGTTCCGGACCCCGCCGTCATCTGTGCCAGAAAAAATAACACACAATGAGAACCACGTCAGCCGAACGGTTCATAAACACCGGCGTAACGAACTCCTGCAGGTCTAATAAGTGAATTTACCTTTCATTTCTAAAAGCGCCTTTGACAATTATGTGAAAGAATGAAAAATGTTTTTAAATGTTGTTCATCCAGTGCAGGCCAAATGTACGTCACATCAAAATAACGTGGCTGGTCGCAATGTTTCTATTAACAGGGTTTCCGCAGGGATTGAAAGGTCAAATTGTAGGCTTTTTAAGATCTATTTAAGATCACAAAACATACAAATTAGCCAGTGTTGTTGGAAGATGGGTGTGATGTCCTGGTGATAATGCGAGCTGCAGAGTTTTGGAGAAGTTTGGCAGTGATGTGAGGAGTGAGAGAAGGGCTGAGATGAGAGATACGTATTTATTTAACCTTTATTTAACCAGGAAAGTCCCATTGAGATTTGGAGATCTCTTTTTTTAAGGGAGTCCTGGCCAAGAGGCTCCCACAACACAACCCAAAACACAGACTTACATTTTAAAATAAACACAAAAGATATAGTTAAAAAACAGTTACAGGTTAATGATTGCATTTCCAGGTCTTTCAGAAGAGAGTTAAAACGAGCCATAGAGACAAGAGTTTGGAGTTTAAAAACTCTCTAAAGAATTCCAATCTGTGGGAGCACAATACTGGAAAGACAATTTTCTCTTTTCTGCTCTAACATTGGGAACAATCAATGTGTAGACATCTTTAGAACGCAACTGATGAGGTCCATCAGGCCTATGTTGAAGAGACGCAGGACTGAAGGAAGTAGATCAACAAATCCTTTGTATATAAACCTGTACCAGTGTGTGAGCCGCCGCGTGGCTAAAGCAGGCCGTCCAACACAAGAGTACAGATCACAGTGATGGTCCGTGTACCACAGTTTGTTATAAAGCGCAAAGAGGCGTGAAACACTGACTCCAGTGAATGCAAAGCTTGGGCTGGAGCATGCCTATACAAAAGGTCTCCATAGTCCAACACAGGAAGGAACGTTGCAGCAACAAGTCTCTTTCTGGAATTGAAAGAAAATTACAGCTTATTTTTTAAATAAAAACCTAATCTCAAATGTTATTGATGCGAGACTGAAAAGAAAGTGTGCTGTCGAGGACGAAACCAAGACTCTTGACCTGAGGGGATGGAAGGAAGAAACTATAGAGAAATTGGATATAGTGGAGGGGGTGCCTACTAGAAGGAATGTATTTCTTGTAGAACCAAGAAGGAGAATGTAGATGATAAATAGAAGGGGACCTAGGACAGAGCCTTGGGGAACACCAGAAGAAAGAAGGAAAGTGTTGGATTTGTGAGATTTAAGTTGGATGAATTGACTGCGATCAGAGAGATAAGAAGTGAACCAGAATATAATTTTGTATTTTGCTACAGTTATGAAAAATCAAATGAATTAACAAAAATAACACAATGTATAGCTTTAGCAACAAAAGATTCCATATCTGACTGACCACTATGGCAAAAAATGTATTTCACAATTTTTTTGTTCAATTTGATCATGATTCTTGTCTATTTTCTTATTGCCTTGGAGGTATATACAATCATCTAAGAAAATTCCTACTTCACTGTCAGTGACTAAACCCTGTGTGTTGTTGGATTTGTATTTTGCAGGAACAGTGCGACCATCGGGTACTTTGCTCTGTCTCTGAACACGTCGAATCTTCACGGAGACCCATATTTTAACTGCTTCCTGTCGGCGCTGGTGGAGGTCCCGGCCTACATCCTGTCCTGGGTCATGTTCCGTTGGCTCCCCAGACGCCCCTGTCTCGCCTCCTCTCTCATGTTGGGTGGATTCTTTCTGCTCCTCATTCCCTTCATACCCTTACGTAAGATTAACACAATTATAAACGGTACTGATGTATTTCCACTGTTGTCTATTGAAGTCTATTGAAAGCTAACGGCCATGCAACAAAATAATAATAAAAAACAAAATTTCATCCCTGTAGTTTTTGTTTTACACGAATTAACTAACAATTATTTTCTGTTGTCGTGGCAACAGTGTAGCGCTTCGCTAACTTGTTCACTAACGACCGTTGGTGATTTATAACATTTTAACTGCAGAACTACAATTTAAATCCTCATCAAAAAGACTCAAGAACATCTTTTTAGAAACAAAAACCGTGTGTGATTCCAAAGTCTGAGATAAATGTTAGAGAGGCTAAAGTCTTTGTTTATCTGCTTTTCTGCCACTGTTAACCTGCTTTTGTGCTTTTACATGTCAGTTACAAACCCAGTCTTCTGCAGAGTTGCAGTGGGTTGAATTTTTTCTCACATATAGCTTCTTTTCCCTTTTTAACTTTGTTTTGAGCTCTTACAGGAGAAAATGTAATTTGTCTCCATTGACTCTTATGAATTTCTGCCACTCAGTCCTGACATTTAATGCAGTGATGTACCCGGAATAACATCTATACTTCTGTTTTTGCATATCTTCAACACAACAGTCACAATACTATCTAAAATAAAATGTATTGTTTTTTTCTACTTTAGTCGTGCTTTGATCCCTTACAGTAAAAAACAAAACAAAACTAATGACTCTTGCATTTTGGCCACTCACTGCTGCCGCTGTGATTCCCGCAGACCTCACCGCCGTCACCATAGCTCTGGAGATGCTGGGCAAGTTTGGAGCGACCATAGCCTTCACCATCGTGTACGCCTACACCGCCGAGCTGTACCCGACTGTGCTGAGGAACACGGCCGTGGCTGCCTGCTCCATGGCCGCGCGGGTGGGCAGCATCGTCGCACCGTACTTCATTTATCTAAGTAAGTAACACACTGCAAGACTCAGTTTCATGTCACTACAGCTACTACAGGGGTCACAGAGCTGCAGATTATTGAGTTATTATAATGACTAGAGAGAGTTAGGGATGAGACGATATACGTCTCATATTATTATCGCTAACCGCGATTATTAAAGGCCGCAATTAAAAAATTGTGACGTTTTTTCATAATTGTGATCATCATATGTGACGATAATCGCAATTACAGCAGCAGGCGAGCGCCTGTGGCTTCATATTACACTGTTCAAATGTTAGTTCTGGTGTTTGACCACAAGCACATAAAGCAATATAAATAAATAAACCACAGCAATAAACTTTTCATTGTTTACTTACTGACACTGGCTAAGCCATGGATCGGGCTAAGGAGGTGGATACAGGTGATTCCACATATACATTCTGCTTTCAAGAAGCTGAACTCTAATGTGAGGGATTATTATGGATATAAAAGACAAGATCAACAATCTGATGAGCCACGAGTCTACTAAATGTAGTTTTTAGAAGTGCATCTGAAGATTATCATCAATAATCTTTTGTTAATTTCGATGTACGTTTTCACCTAAAACTTGGGGGAACCCTATTGATGGCACGGGATAGATTAAAGGGAGTAATTTGACATATAATTATGAATTTCTTGTCCAAATAATAAAGAGAACAGTTTTCTAAGTGTGTCTGGAGATTTTCTCTGAATTGTGAATATAAATATTCAGCTAAAAACACTGTACTAGGCTGAATGTATGTTTTCTGCATGACTACAAAGACCAATTTGGTACAATTGTATAATATATATAAGATAAGATAAGATTCAAGATTCAAGCCATTTGTGCACACACAGAAGTCCATACACATTGGAATTCTTGTGCAGGGCTCTCAGGAATTCAAGTAAAAGAGCAATTTCAAGCATAGAAAAAAAATAAAAAAATAAAAATAGACACATTTAAAGCACACACTTGAGCACAACAGTGAGATCTGCTCGGCATGATCATCATATAAATAGATAATAAATATTACATATCACATACAGGTTGGTCAAAAGATAACACTTTATTGATCCCGAAGGAAATTCTTGTGCCAGAGAAGTTTTTGCAATCACATCCCAACAATACTATAGATAAAACATAAAAAATCTCAGTGCTTATCCGTTTAAAAACACTAATAAATACTAATAAATACACTTAAAATAACATTTCAGTATCAGCTCGACTGAGGGACATAATACAACATTGCTAATCCCTACAAAACAGAGAGGAATTAAACAGCTTAATTGCCACCGGCATAAAGGTCCTCCTGTGTATATATATATATATATATATATATATATATATATATTAATTAATCATCATCATACATACCGTCATGTTGACGGAATTGTATCGAGATTTACAAGTATCGAGATACATATATCGTATCGTGACCTCTGTATTAAGAGGCTCTTTGCATTCAGTTGACTGTGACTGCGAAACTTGCTCATTAGTTCATTAGTTTGCACTAAAATAGCTAATGAATTTACCATGTACCATTGTGTCTATGCTGATGTGTTCGGGCGTAGTGACTGGTTAAATGAAAACCTGGCTCCTGCCTTTGATCTGGCTGTATGAGATGAATAAATGACAATTTAAATTATGATTATGAATCAGTCAGAACATCAGGGACTGTTTGGCGCCATCTAGGGTTTGAGTAAATGAATAATGCTCCATAGTTAAGCTATGTCTGTCAGATTTCCTCATCTATTTCACATTGCTGCAGCTTTTTCTGTTTAGTAAGTCTCAATAATATTCTCAATAACACGACACAATTATTTGACTGCTGTATAAATTGCTTTGATTTTTTTTTTTTACTGAAGCAAACTATGAAACTACATCTTAAGAAACCTTTGGAAAAAAGCAGCTTTGTGAAACACTGTAGGTCACGACTCACGAACAGATCTGAATTCTTATATTTCGTGATAAAAAAAAACAAAAAACTAAAACAATTTTTACGTAGAAAGCAGTAGAAACCCTGTATGTGGGTGTTTTTTGTAGAAGTCCTACAGAAACACCCAATTAAAAAAGTTAATTTTATCCAAACTGATCCTCAAAATGTCGCCTATAAACAGGAAATAGAAACTAGGTCCTTTCAGGTCAGGCTGACATAAATAAAGCTTTTCTTGCCCCGTTTGTAAGTTTGTTTGTGACTTAAAATCTACGACTCTTCACCGCCTCCTTCCGCTGCTTTGTGCCACACTCTTTATCCTTTCTCTCTTTCTTTTCAGCAAAGTTGCCAAGTCTGCTTCTTAATAGCTGCTTCGGGACTGTTGCTTCTCTGAAATACTGAGTTTGTCCGGTGCTTTTCCACAGGGAGTTTCTGGACCTTTCTGCCGTACTTGCTGATGGGAGCGCTCATTGTTCTGACCGGGACACTGAGCCTGCTGCTGCCCGAGAGCCACAAACTGCCCCTGCCAGAGACTGTGGGCCAAATGCAGAAGTTCCCCGGGTACAAGACACACTGTTCAAGCCATTATTATTAACGGCGTTTGTCTCATTTTGACTTAGTTTGGTGGTGTGATAGTACAGAAACTTTTTGCATTCACTTGAATTAAAGGGGACCTATTATGTCAAATTCACTTTTCTAAGTTTTTAACCCCTTTATATTGGCCTTCCTTCATCATCAGTTTACTCAAAGTTATATTTGAATTGATTCATGCATGTTGGAGTAATCTTGTTTTGTTCTTCAGCTGCAGCTCAAGTGCTCAGAAATCCCCGTTCTCACCTACCACCTATCCACTCCCACTTGTCTGTATTTACTTGATTTTTTTTTCAAAAGATTAAAACTCAAAGTGAAGCATGTATCGTTCAAAACTGTCCCATAGCCACTTTCCAACAATAATAATTTGTTATTTAAAATCTGTTGCTTTTTACAGTTAAATTTTAAAATGAAGAGGCGGGGCTTATCAGATCTGCAGTTTTGAACAGGAAGTCAGTAGAGCTGTTTCTATTTTAAGTTGTTTTAGATCAACTTTATGTTTTACAATGAACAAAATGTAAATTACTGATCTGCATGTGTTCTAGTTTCTTACTAAATATATAAAAATACACAATAGGACCCCTTTAAATTAGTTGCTGTTTTAAAGGAGACCTAAGGTATTTTTTTTCCAACTATTTAGTAAGAAATTAGAACGTGCAGATCAGCAATTTACATTTTGTTCATTGTAAAACATAAAGTTGATCTAAAACTACTTGAAAATAGAAACAGCTCTATTGACTTCCTGTTCAAAACTGCAGATCTGATAAGCCCCGCCTCTTCATTTTAAAATGTAACTGTAAGAAGCAGCCGATTTTAAATAAGTACGTTTTATTAATGGTAAGTGGCTAGGGGACAGTTTGAACCATATATGCGTAACCTTGAGTTCTAATGCTTTGAATTATGACAAGTAAATACAGACAAGTGGGAGGGGATAGGTGGTAGGTGAGAACAGGGGTTTCTGAGCACTTGAGCTGCAGCTGAAGAACAAAACAAGATTACTCAAACATGCATGAATCAATTAAAATATATATTTATATATTTTACCTTTATTTTGCCAGACAAAACATTAAGGGCCCGATTTTTCAAGATAGGTGCTAAATTCCGGGTGCAAAAATGAAAAAAAAAAAAAAAAAAAGTGTTATTTATGAGCATTTTACACAAACTTTAATACTGGAAAATGCACATATAACATACTAAACAAAACAGATATGAACCACCTCAAGTTCTGCATCTTTATTGTATTGTCATCTCTGCCAAGGTTTTGCTCCCCCTAACCTGTTTTTGCACATGAGCAAACGCTTGATAAATCTGGCCCTAAGAACAAATTCTTATTTACAATGTTGGCCTGGCGTGCAAAAGCACCAAGGGAAGGGGAGAGGGAGTCAGACAAAACCCACAGAACAGTCATTAATAAAACAAACATAAAAATTACCATCCTGTCAATCCCCAGTTTATCATTTGCGGAATTTGAGTCAATCATTATTTGAAGCGTCACACTTAGCACACTTAGCACAATTTCGATCAACTTGAGGACTTGGCTTTCTTACTTTAAGTTGAGAATGAATGACAAGTCAAAATACTTATCTTAGTTTGAGGTTAGACTTGCTACGTGTGGACCGACTGTCTCTTTTTTGTCCTTTTCAGCTGCTGCGTGAAGAAGCCTTACGAACTCACAGGCGACAAAGATGAAGAAGAAACAACCGAAGTCAAGTCTCCGATATAAACCAAACGTGTAGCGATCAATCAAGTGGCTACATAAAGCGTAAAAATCATGTTTGTTTATGGTGTGGATGAGTAGTTTTGTCCAATAGACCTCCTGCAGCCACGTGACTAAATTTGCAAAGACAAAACCATTGAATCTAATGGAAGAAAGCTTGAAATTTGAGTTCTGTGGTTCATCTTTGGAATTAAACTAGACTGTAAATAGTAGTCCGTCTAAAAAAACAACTCAAACATTAGTGACCATTTTGTAGCTCAAATTTGCTTTTTTTTAGAAGCATAAATCACGTTCTGAATCTGCCATTTCTGCTCATCTGATTCACTTTGCACTTTCTCATGTCATTAAAACGTTTCAATGATGTTTGCGTTAATATATATAAGACTCTAAAGCCCTGTACATGTAACGTTTACTCAGACTGACCTTAAACAATCTGATCTTGAGACTAAATGTGAAGCTTTTGCACATGACAGAAGCTCATTCTCTCATGTCGTTGTGATTGTGCTTTTATTAAACCATAAGTTATTCAAAACTGATTTGAAATGCATTTGTATTTTCTTCTCACACCGCTCACTGTGCTTATTTAATAAACTATTTACAGAACACAATCGGTACAAAGATTTTGAATTGTTTCAAGACAATAGTTAAGTTAATATCCAGATTAAAAATACAAATCAATACATCTGCAGCTTAAATAATATAAGTCTTGTGTTACTTTTCGTCGATTCAGCTTCACAAATCCACTTTTTTGGATTGATATGTATAATTTAGGGCTGTCAGTTTTATCCCAATACCGCAAAATGTGGCGCAAATTAATCACATGCTTATTTTTCACCCTTGAAACGTTCTAACGGTGGCGGACCGTCAGGGCCTGCAAAGCCTTCTCTGCTGGCCTAAAAATATCTAAATAACAAACTGATATAAATTATATTTAGTGCATGCTTGCTTAATCATTATTCAATAATTACTCATCAGCTTATTCGTGGCATTTCCCATCGTTTCGCAGCTTTCAGGCGTGTGTTTCATAATATATTGTTTTAACCAATCATATTTCAGCCATCAGTTGTTGTCAGGGTCAGTGAAATCTGCCCGAGGCCTTCACAATCAGTTTTGAAAGCAACATAACGTAGAATAAGCGCGTATCAAACTGTTGATTCAACCAATCAGACTTTACATCAGCGAGACCAAGGCCTTCTAGCAGGCCACCGGCAATGTCACGATAACTACGGCGTTTGATTGGCTGTCTGTGCTTAATGTTGTTTTGAGCAGTTTTGTCACAGTGGCTGAAGGGAGAGAAGAGATCGATTTGGTTGCAAATTTATTGTTAAAAACTTTTTCAAGACGGACTTTTCAAGAAAAGCTGGACATTGTTCAGAAAGAGCAGACAACTCTGAACCTAGCATCTCTCCGAGCTCCTGTCACAAGCGGGAAAGGGATTTGTGCCACTTCAGTGCACAATATGAGCGGTGCACTTACAGACTCCAAGGAACTTTGCAAACTGTATTGCTGGGCAGTGTTGGGTAAGTTACTCTAAAATTGTAATACATTATATATTACTAGTTACAGGGAGAAAAATGTAATACATTTGCATTACAATATTACTGTCTCAAAAATGTAACTGAGTTACACTACTGTGAGTTACTTTGAGGTAATCACGCAGTTGTTAAGACATTGGACAACACTAATCCTGTTACATTTACACTTGTTTACTGGTTAATTTGTGGAAATGTGACATCACAGCACATTTTCCTCATAATATTTGATTCATTTTTAAGCCAACAGGCAGTACTTTAGTGATGTTTTGGTCATGAAGTGACAATTATAATAGTTTAAATTTATATGAAAGTAACTTGAGTTACTCAGATTGTAACTGTAATATATTATCAACATTTTATAAGTAATGAGTTACACTACTTAGTTACAGAAAAGTGGAATATATTACAGTAACTAGTTACAAAAGTAACTAGTTACTCCCAACACTGTTGCTGGGTGTGCTTATTATTTGCCACGATACTTTGCTGCGGGACACTTACAAGCAAAGGTGCTTTCCAAAACTTTTGGCGGAGGTGCAGTGCGGAGGGAAACATAGCTGCACGAGAGAGGAGCCCATCTGAGAAAAATCTACGAGGCCACTGGAAGTGTCGCCGGTGCCCGGGGACGTGGTCTAGCGTAAGATCACACACTACCACCAGCTCGGTAATTCTGGACAATATCATTTGTGTTTTTAGTGTACAAGTAATTCAGACTATTGGTGAGTAAATATTTGGATGTGTGTGTAAATGTGTTTATTCTGTCTAGAAGTAATGATCCTTTGCTTTTTATCGAGTGCCTGCGTAATAGAATAGTTTTAATAGCCATCAGCTGGTAATTAAGTGAATATATTTAAAAGGAGCACCACTGAAGGCCTAGGCAAGAAATGCACAGCCCGCCACTGCGTTCTAATGACACAAGGTTCATAGAAAAACACACAAACAGAAAGAGTCCTAACCAAGGCTCTGCTGGCTCGCTTTTGTAGACTTTGGTAACGTTTCCACTCGGTCACACGACTGTCTGAGCGAAGAAGTGTTTGTTGTCACAGAGATGAGCTGACCATTGGATTTTCATCACAATATTACCCAGCCCTAATTGTATTCACAATGTTGCCCTTTTTCTCTCAAATTCCGTCATAAAACTTGATGTCTTTTATTCATGTAAAGCACTGTGGTCTTCTTCTGTGTTGTTGTAAAGTGCTCTATAAATAAACTTTGATTGAATGTTTTGCAACAGTACTGCATTAATGTTGTTTTTAAATAATTAGATGTTAATGCACCTAATCATTATGTAATCTAGAATAACAGAGTAAACTAAATAAAAACATCATTACGCTTAGATGATTCTTGGTTGACTAAAGACATGTCTCATTCAAATCATATAATTGGTAAGTTCAAGCAAAAACAAGAAATTGAACAGAAAACAAAGCAAAAACACTAAAACAGCAGATTTAGACCAATGATCTTCAGATAATTGCAACTATTTTATTTTTTTTTGCTGTTTTATATAAATAGTTATAATTTGGTTTGGGCGATATGTGTCCTGATAACAATATTTTGGCGACAAATCAATCCAAGAGAAACGTCTTTATAACTCATTATTGAAGGTCCGTCAGAAAGGGGTCACAGGGTTTACCAGTTTCATATTTAAATTGATTTTATTTGCTCTTTTTGTACCTTTTTGTATAACAACATGCTCTATTAATACATTTTTGCACACATATAGTCGACTAATCTGACTACGACTGCTTAATATGCATATTGCCATTTATTGTAATAGGCTGCGTGGAGACAATAAAGAAAAAATAGGCCTATGTGAATGTATACATGAGAGAAACTGCTAATTGACATTTTGTTACATTTCTGTCCAAACAAAGCGGCCCACATAACATTTCAAATTTGATATTGTTTATATTATTCATTGCAAGCCAAAGTCTGAAACATGCAATAAAATATAGTCTAACAGTTTCACTACATCTGTTTGCTCTTCTATTAGCCTTTGTCAATAAATGATTATTAAGCTTTAGGGAATAAAGGTCAAATAATGGTTTGAGAGCAGCTTGCGTGTACCGCTGCAGTGTGTTTTATTCACTGAAGTTACATATATTAACTTTCATTAAAAGATGAAAACGTCATTCAGTTAAACTGCAATGTCAGAAACGTGACGACATGATGAGCTGCGGAGATGAAGCCGTGTGCTTACTACCACCAAAATCTGTCTCAATAAAATAAATACGATGCATCCGAGTAAACGCGTTTGTGTTTCTATTTACTCCTGGACATGTCTTCTAACGATTTAAACACAAACTACTCGTAACAAATCTGACGTTTGAGTAATTTGGAGCAAAATGTAGGAAAAAGTCGACGCCACGCATCAAAGTTGCCCAAGAATCTGGACCGTTTGGTGGTATAGACTTGAAAACTAAAGTTTGTTTGAACATTTGGACGTGTTGAGTGCAAAGCTGAGACTCTCCTGTAAGTGTCGATGTAACACACTTGTATGAATAAACGCAGTATTTGTGTATTTTTACCTGTAAAGTGAGAAGAGAAAACACAGAGCGGAGACAGAGCGACTCAGCTGCGCGGGTTGAGTCTCTACGGTTCTCACAGCCGTTATAAGTGTCTTCCGCGCTTGTCCCGGCTCCAGACTGAGATCTAAACTCACACGAACCATGGCAGAAGAGACCGCTCCCGCAGCAGCCCCCGCTCCGGCCAAAGCCAAGGCCCCCAGGAAGAAGGCCGCGGCCAAGAAGAAGGACGCCGGGCCCAGCCTCCAGAAGCTCATCACCGCCGCCATCGCCGAGTCCAAGGAACGCAAAGGATGCTCCGTGGCCGCGGTGAAGAAGGCGCTGGCGGCCAAAGGCGTCGACGTGGCCAAGGCCAACAAGCGCATCAACACCGCTCTGAAGAAACTGGTGACTTCAGGCGCCGTGAGCCAGACCAAGGGCACGGGCGCCTCCGGCTCCTTCAAACTGGCCAAGAAGGAGGCCAAGCCCAAGACCGTGAAGAAGAAGGCCGCCGCCAAAGCCAAGAAGCCCGCGGTCAAGAAGGCCACCACCCCCAAGAAGAAGACGGTGAAGAAGACCGCGGTTAAGAAGCCCAAGTCCCCGGCCAAGAAAGCAGCCAAGAAGCCTAAGTCCCCGGCAAAGAAACCAGCCAAGAAGGCGGCGGTCAAGAAGCCCAAGCCCGCGAAGAAGAGCCCCAAGAAGGCCCCGGCAAAGAAGACCGGCCCCAAGAAGGCCAAGAAGTAAAGCCAGACTTTAGTCTATCCTCACAAAGGCTCTTTTCAGAGCCACCACTTTGACTAAAGAGCTGCTCTTCTCGTTAAAGCTTCTGCTGCTGCGTTTCCCCCTGAGCCCCTCCACAAACATCAACCAAACTTAATATATAATAACAAATATTATAGAAATACAGTTTGTCACAACTTTAATAGAAATAGGGTTTATAATATAAACTGTCAGCACAGAAAAACATTTGCAGTGAGTCAGTGAAGTTCTGTTTTCACAAAATGATTATTTATCAAGACATTTTAGTGAAACCAGAGAGAAAAGAGACATTAAAGCTAAACCATTTTATAGACAAAAGAAAATGATTCCATTATAAACAGAGTAGAGTAGTGTATTTTCAATACTTAGAATACTTTTACTGAATTACATGATGTTTATAGTGTAAAAAACATGACATTAGATTCAGAGTGAGCTTTTTTTGGTTCAAATCATTGTTTAGAGAAGGAAATATCAACTGTTCTAAAAGCCTCTAAACACTAAGTAACTGTAACTGAACAGTCAGTAATCTGAACACATGTTGTAGGTATTTATTTAGGTATTTACTTACTTACCAGCTCTGGTTATTTGAAGACACAAAGGCTAAATAAATTTTAATTGTAACAAATGTAAAAAATAATCTAAACGTTCTCTGACTGAGGCTGTGGTTCTTTATGTTTGACGTGGACGTTTCAAAAGTCTCTAAAGCATTACAGACCGTCCACCGCTAAAGTTATTCATGAGTTTTGAGTAAAAGCGAGGGAAATGAGGCGCACGGGACGGAGGCGTGGTTAAAGTTTGAATTTTTGAGCGCGAGACCTTCAGAGCCAATCAGCTTCGCCGGGCTTCTATAAAAAGCCGCTGCCTCCGTCTGAGCGGCACATCGCTTCAGGTTTTCACCCAGAGCAGAGACAATGGCCAGAACCAAACAGACCGCGCGTAAATCCACCGGAGGAAAGGCTCCGAGGAAGCAGCTCGCCACCAAGGCCGCCCGCAAGAGCGCCCCGGCCACCGGCGGCGTGAAGAAGCCTCACCGTTACAGGCCCGGCACCGTGGCCCTGAGAGAGATCCGCCGTTACCAGAAGTCCACCGAGCTGCTGATCCGCAAGCTGCCCTTCCAGCGCCTGGTGAGGGAGATCGCCCAGGACTTCAAGACCGACCTGCGCTTCCAGAGCTCCGCCGTCATGGCTCTGCAGGAGGCCAGCGAGGCTTACCTGGTGGGTCTGTTCGAGGACACCAACCTGTGCGCCATCCACGCCAAGAGGGTGACCATCATGCCCAAGGACATCCAGCTGGCCCGGCGCATCCGCGGAGAGAGGGCTTAAAGAGAAAACCCCCAAAACACCAACACAACGGCTCTTTTAAGAGCCACCTACTCTGAGGAAAGACACGACTTTAAACAGATAATAGTGTTGATGTTAAATCTAACGTATTAAGGTCATAAATAAGAAATTCAAAGACATAAAACATCCATACATAAATTAAGTTTAACTTCAATAAACCAGTTTAAACATAGGAAAGGTCATTCTTTTGCTTTATTTTCTGAAAAAAGAACAAACACAATAGGATAGTTTCACATTCTACAATTCTTCCTATAAATAACTACTTCGTCATGAAAAAAATCATAAAAACGGTGCTAATAAGTGGTGCTTTCTGGGCTGACTAGACACATTACTAGTTTGTATTACAAAAAACATTTAAATATCTATATAGTTTATGTTCCATTTCTATTCTAATTGTGCAGTAGACTTTTCACCTCCAGAAAGTCACAGTTTTCTTCTTTAATGTGTTTTTGATCAATAAAAGTCCATTTGAATCGATACACACACTGGTCTGAATTAAAGTCTGAATTAAAGAAACTCATATAATCCTGGACTATACTTTTTTAAAAATCTTGTATGTGACTGACTTATCTATAGAACACAAAAAATTGACAAGAAATGCAGCTTTAGGAACAACACAAGTTAAATTTGGTTCAGACTTCAAAACATTTGAAAAACAGAAATGTTTTCATTTGCAGCTGACTTTAGACTTGGTACTCTTTGTTCAATTGTACTTTTTATTCCTGTTTTAGTTTGGGTTAAACTTTGTTCAGTCCTGCGTTAGGAGAGCTAATCAACTAAGGACATCAAGTATTATTCTTCTGATGATGGTTTGATGAGCTAAGTTTTCTCTCTATGACAAACGTGGAGCTAAACTCAAAAACAACTTAAAAGGTTGTTAAACTGTGTATATGGAGTGTATTTATCATTTTGCAAAGGCCAGTGTGTTTCTAGACTCTGTGTTACATCAGTGTGTTTTAACCACTTAAAACTGAACACTGGTTACAGACACTTGCTGTCAAACTAATCAAACTCTCAGCTTTTCCTTTTCTCCTTCCATAAAGGTTTGTCAATGACTTTGCTGTGTTTGAAACGTGTTTGTGAATGAGTTTAGGGGGCGAGTTAATAACTTGAGAGGAGTGTTGATTGGTCCCAGTGCAAAGCCCGGACCTAAAGTCGTGCTGGCGTCTGATTGGTGGAACAGACTAACACTCAGTCTGACCAATCAGGGGCCAGTGGAACAGCTTTATAAGCCGCCCGTGCGCCGTTAAAAGCATCACTTTCTCCATCAAGCGAAAAACAACCACTGAACCATGTCTGGTCGAGGCAAGGGCGCCGGAAAAGCAAGAGCCAAGGCCAAGAGCCGCTCCTCCAGGGCTGGGCTGCAGTTCCCCGTGGGCCGTGTGCACAGGCTGCTCAGGAAGGGCAACTACGCCGAGCGCGTCGGAGCCGGAGCTCCCGTGTACTTGGCCGCGGTGCTCGAGTATCTGACCGCTGAGATCCTGGAGTTGGCCGGTAACGCCGCCAGAGACAACAAGAAGACCCGTATCATCCCCCGCCACCTGCAGCTGGCCGTCCGCAACGACGAGGAGCTCAACAAGCTCCTGGGAGGAGTGACCATCGCCCAGGGAGGAGTTCTGCCCAACATCCAGGCCGTGCTCCTGCCAAAGAAGACCGAGAAGGCCAAGTAAAGCCTCCACCGAACCTAACGACACAACGGCTCTTTTAAGAGCCACCCACAACCAGGAAAGACCTGAGCTTCTATACTGGTCTAAACTATTAATTGTAACAGCTTCAGATCAGACTAAACCGAGTCAAGGTGATGATTCAAATAATAAAACTGTAAATATAACATAATAATGCGTTTACAGAGCAAGAAATATTTAAATAATTAAGTGGAGTTCAGAAAAAAGTTGTCTGTTATTGTTTTTTATAAACTATGATCTACAAAACCTAAATACATCACTAAAATTGACAAACACCATTATTCACTGTAATTCCTCATATTATCTGTGACTATTTACAGAGTTACTGCCTTTAAATCATTTTTCTTCAGAATAAAGAAAGTTTGTGAATGTAAGAATGTATAAAACACAAAGTTAACATTGTAAATGTGCATGTGTCACCAAAACGTTCCTGGTCTGACTGGAAAGTACCTGCCCCAGAGAAGGGGCTGAAAAGGCCCCCTAAAGTGTGAATGGGACAGAAACTAAAAAGTACTTAGGAACTGAAAAAGTTCCTACAGTGGGAAAAGCCTTAGGAAAACATGTGCAAATGTTCCTTTCAAATGTTTGTCAATGTAATAATGACACTTAAAGACGCCTTAATGAAATGACTTTTAATGGTTGTAGCTTTGACCCAAAGAAAAAGTCTCCAGGTGGTACCTTTATGAAGCGATTGACCCAACACTGTGAAGGTTGAGTTTCATCTGAAAACTGATGGAAAGGAACAGAAGAGATTTTGAATCTCAGTGGGATTTTCCTGGTTAAATAAAGGCCAATAAAAGCAGTAGAAAGAGAAAGTAATATATTTGAAGGGTATTAAAGACAAAGTAATACACACTTGGCTGGTACAAATTCTCCAAAGCTGTAGTTCAGAAAAGTTCTAAAGAGAGTGTTTAGTTTGTGACCACCTCTGGCATTTTTAGTTTGTAGGGCCCAGAAGGAACAAAAAGGAACGTTTGGATCAGTAATTACAGTCCACAGTAACCCCCCACCTCACAGGATTTCTGAGGGAAAAGACATTTGCTCAGTAACACGGCCTCTCCGTCCAGCCAGTCAAAGCAGAGGAACAGCGCAGTGCGTTTGCGTCAGGCTTGTATAAATGAGCGACTTGATGCCGCCAGAGTCAGTCGTCCTCTGTGAAGAGAACAACATGCCTGAACCAGCCAAGTCCGCGCCCAAGAAGGGCTCCAAGAAAGCCGTGACCAAGACCGCCGGCAAAGGCGGCAAGAAGAAGAGAAAGACCAGGAAGGAGAGCTACGCCATCTACGTGTACAAGGTGCTGAAGCAGGTGCACCCCGACACCGGCATCTCCTCCAAGGCCATGAGCATCATGAACTCCTTCGTCAACGACATCTTCGAGAGGATCGGCGGAGAGGCCTCCCGCCTGGCGCACTACAACAAGCGCTCCACCATCACCTCCAGGGAGATCCAGACCGCCGTGCGTCTCCTGCTGCCCGGAGAGCTGGCCAAGCACGCCGTGTCCGAGGGCACCAAGGCCGTCACCAAGTACACCAGCTCCAAGTAAAGAGTCCCGCTCTCAACTACTCCAAAGGCCCTTTTCAGGGCCACCCACTTCTGACAAAGACTTACTTCTGTCTCTAACACACATGTAGATATGAGGTTTATTTTAGCTGCAAAGTGATGAGCAACATGACAAAGATAATGTACATCATGACTTAATTTTTGTGCCCTGAAATCCAGAATATCTCACTATTGGAGGTAAATGGCAACATGACACATAAAAAGTACATCATGGTCTATTTTTTCCCCTGGTTATGAGTGAGGAAAATTCTGAAATCAGGTTTCAAAACATTTAAAAAGAAAAAGCACAACTGTGTTGTGATTTCAATGTCTAGATAAATGTGTTCTCAGCAGAGCTGTTGTGAGTTGAATCTGTTTTCAGTTTGTTCTCTTCCTGTTTTAGCTGTATTTGAGTCAAAGGAGGTTTCTCTCATTGTCTAATTTTCTTGCCACTCTGTGTAACATTTAGGATACTGTCTGTGATCTGAATAACCTCTAAAGCAGAATTCTCACTCAATGTCCTCACAAACACAGCTGAAGTTCTGTCTGTGAGATTAGATGGGACACAATAAAATAATATTCAAGTAATGTCACATTTGTCCTTTAAACCAAAAGTCATTTTGAACCAGTGTGAGATACAACCACGAGTGACTGAATCAGTTTTCAAAATCCAACATAAACAAAAACTCTTTTCTAATTTAAAGAGACATTTAAAGGTGCATTAGGTAACTTTTCAAACAAGTGTTTCTGTCATTATGAAGAGCTTATTACTAGAATGTTCCAGAGTAATTAGCTCTTTTTTGGAATGTTAAAGTGCAAAATTAAATTATGTTGTTTACAAAATATTTTGATTTGACCATATTTGAGTAGATGATGTGCTAAAAAAAATCTGCAGAAAAGTGTGTTGGCTCAAAAATGGTTGAGAAACTTTGAAGCATTATTGTTTAACAGATCTTAAAGTGCAGATGATGTTTATCTAAATAAAGAGAAAGAGGTCCATACAGTATTTTTCTATCTTGTATATAAACCTTTAAACTAAACTTTCAGCCTATAAAACGTGCACAAACCTAAACTGCAAAACAACATATTGTGTGGCTAAAATGAGCGCGAAAATCTATTAAACCATAAAAAAAAGGTTTAGGCAGATGGGCGACCGTTGGAACAAAGCCACTTCGCGCACGCGCATTGGTAAAAGAACGCCCATCCCCCACAGACTGTCTTCACTCACGTCCGCACAGGCCGGATAAAACAAGCGGCGCAGCGGCTGTGAGTTCATCTGACTCGTCCACTACGAAGCAGTAAAAATGTCCGGCAGAGGAAAAGGAGGAAAAGGACTCGGGAAAGGAGGCGCCAAGCGTCACCGAAAAGTTCTCCGTGACAACATCCAGGGCATTATGGTGGGCCAACATGATCATACTACGCCACTTAGCAGCGGCGCTCCTTCCGCCGCTTTTTCACAATAAAACGCCGTTCGGCGCTCTCGTAGCGGCGCTTTGTCAAAATAAACGCCGCTATTTTACGCCGATTGACGGCGTCGTTCTGGGCAAAACGCCGCTTTTTTACACCGTACGCCGTTAGACGTATAATAGATATTCATTCAAGTGCTAATGAGTTCCTCCCATGTATCTTGTTCAACCAATAAGAGTATCCCTTTTCAGCCAATCAGCGCTAAGAAAGCGAGCCGACAGCAATCGCTCACCGATTGTTTTCATAGACCCGTGGCTTGTACGTGCTCCGAGATTCTGCTGTCAGTGAGATGGAAGCTACTGTCCACAGCTCCGAGTAAGTTACATTAACAAATAACTATTATTATCACAGAAAAGAGGTGATGAGCTACTGTCATTGTTCTGTATTAAAAATAGGTTCACTATTCGCCTTGATAGCATTTAGCACATTGCTAACATTAGCCCCATGTGATTGCTGCAGGGATGTTGCACTGTCACTCAAACTGCTTAGTTGTCTGACTTGTGTGAAATGTAGTAAAGCAGCTTGGGGGAACCCTGGGTGTTTTAATTATGTTTTAAGGAGCTCTATAGAATGGGTGTGACTGTGAGAAATGCAAGTGTAGTGTGTTTACAGAGGTAGGCTTATAATGTTTATTATTAAGAGTAACTTGATTTTTATATATGTTTTTTATTCCTGCTAGGTGTGTGTGTGTGGAGATGAAAGGGCAGCCAGAAGACTGATCTAATTGAGAAAATGTTGCTTCATTTCATGGAGCAGCTTCCTAACATGGAGATGATGATACATTTATATTGTGGGCTCCAGCATCAGTGCCTTCATCAGGAGGCCTTCAGATGCACCACTACTCCTCCTTCAAAGCCCAGCAGTGTGGTGCCTCCGCTGACAAGGTGATGATAAGTTACAACAAGCCAAATAAGTCATGGACAAATTGTGAAAAAGTGGGAGGGAGAGATTTAAATATTTATTCATTCACAGCTGGGGCACACATAGCTCACACGTAACAATGTAATAAAAAATACATCAATATGGTATAAAATCTAAATGTTTATAATACAGGGATAAAATGCCATAACTTGAAACTGGCACCTTTATAACTCGTATGTGCACAATTTGATAATGATTTGCATAGTGAGATATAGTTCCTGTATGCATTTTAAATGTACAGCACCGTGAGAGGTTTTGTAAAGCAGGGTGATTATCAAACCTTATCAATCAAGACCTTTACTTTATACATGGCAGACAACCAGAAATGCACAAGATTTAAGAATTATTCACAAACATCTCGTGTGTTGCTTTGATACAAAGTACTTCACAACACTTTACTTTGGCCTTGATTCTCACCTGTGCATTTGAATAGAATTCACAGAATTTGGCACTCTGATGCATTTCAGGAGTCTGTCTCAAAACCTGTACAGACCTAGGCATTTGTGCAGGGTGTACTTATTGATCTAATCAGTCTGGTCTGCTCGTCACATGTTCTTGTTTTAGTGTTTTGCAACAAGTAAGTGGCTTAGATTTGTGCTGTTCTGTCCTCATTTTTCTAACTTCGCTTTTGAAAAGTCAAATGAAATAATTTAAAATGTGCATCTTAAATCAATTTTTCCCTCCCTTTGCACACTTACCATGCATGTATAATACTTACTGAGAGATATGTACACGCTCTACTCATTTACATGTCAGATTTGTGCCAGTTTCAAGTAGTACCCACAATTTAGCAGCTGTCTTGGTATATCTGGCCCTGAAAGATTTACTTTATTGTATTGTTTGTGCTTAGGTGCCTGAGTGAAGAAATCTGCAAGAGGAAGAACCACATACCAGGGAAGTGTGATGTTGCAGATGGAGATGAACTGAAGACAAATCATATAAATATTACCAAGATCCCAAAATAAAGTCAAACTGGTTTCATAAAGCTGAATGCAAAACAAAGCCAGGTTACTAATGTACAGAAATGTACAAACTGACAGGAAGTTGAGGTGGAGGCAAGAAGAGATGAAGACAGGGCTTGGCTGAAGCTGTGCCGATTGCTCCTCAGGCCTGGACCTCAGTCTGGAGAAGTTTCTGGCCTGACAGGTCCACTGACCTGAAAAACATCAGACATTCAACAAAGACAAAATAACAATGTAAATAATGCACAACAATAGGCACGACACTGCAAATTGTATTTGCCTCGTGTTATGCAAGTGTCGGAAGTATAGGTTTGAAAAGAGGGGTACTGACTTTCTTGTGGTCTTTAATCATCTCCACTGTCTTCCCTTTGTAGAGCTGCTCCAGGAGTGCTTGTGCTGCTCTGCCTCACCAGTTCTGCCTGCTTCTGATTGGTACTGATCTGTGATCTGGTTGCTCAGGCACACACTGTAGGAAAAAGATAAGATAAAATAAGTTAAGATAGGAGATCCTTTATTTGTCCCACAATGTGGAAATTACAATGTTGCAACGCAATGTTCAGAAACAACAGGGGCAATAAAAGCATGCAATCCAAGAACAGGGTGTCCGCGGGGTCTTAAAAAGTCTTAAAAGTTGATAAATGAAATTTGCCAAAATTAAGGCCCTTAAAAGTATTAAAAAGTCTTAATTCCAATTTGAGAGTCTTAATTTTTTGCAAAGCAATATATCAAATAGATCTTGATAATTAGTTTTTGTTTGATAAAGTGTTCCGAGCGTGAATTAGGCAAAATAAATCACCTCGGTGCTGTGGTCAGACGCCGCTCTGGGCGCGCAGTGATACGAGAGTGACAGCTGCAGGTCGGAGGAGGAGCGTGGGCCTATATTTTGGACAGGTGGACCACCAAAGACCCGGAGCGCACAAGGGTTATACCGTGGGTCTTTTAGTTACGGGATCTAGCGAGTATCTCAGGATGCTGGAAATAAACCGCAAAACTTTAACTTCAACAACCAAAGCGCGCAAAGGACGAGCGAGTTGGATCAGAGCCAGGCATCATCAACGAAAACCTCCGCAGCAGCATTCAAGCAGTTTTTTGGAAAATATTGTATTGGATTGTTCCCAAACGTGAAGAATGGAATATTTGTACAAAGTTTTTACACGGAATCAACACGCAGGCTACGTGTTCGTGCATTCCACTGCTCTATCAGGTAACGTAAAATTAGCATTCTAAAACCTACATGTGTAACGGGCTCTACTTTGTTGTTTGCTTTGTGGAGCTGCATTTTTAGCGCTAAGACGTCCTGAAATGTCTTGTGTATGCATTGCAACTCAGAATATGTGAACTTTTCATAAATGGTAAAGCGTGGTGAAAGTTTAGCAAAACATGTCTTCAACGAACTCTTTGGCTCTGGTACAAGAGCAGCGCAGAGACGGAGATAAACAGAAGTGCACTGCAGCTTCTATGGCAAATCCCAGACACGATCTTTGTGTTTACTTGAATGTGCGTAGACCTGTGTGGAACATGCGCTGCAAGTTTTGCGTCATTGTCTCTGTGCCTGTAGCAAATGGACTCGTTGGATACGTTTCCTCGCTGCGCGCTTGAAATCCACCGTCTCACGATGTATTTAAACAATCACTTTCACAAAACATAAACGACACATGTGGTCGCTAAATATTCACAATACAGCTGTTTTCAAAAGTGCTTGATTCATGCTTAGTACTAAAACACTGTCTTCTCAGCTTTGATAGACAGACTTCTAAATTAACCCAATAAAATTTAGATAAAGTTTAGATCAAATGAGCTGATAATATTAGATCTATTCCAAAATTAAAAAGCCTATTACATTTGTTTTAATGTTGTGTATTTATGCTTCATCTCCTCCTTGTTCATCATTCAGAGCTTGTGATAGGACTGTAACTTTATTGAAGGAGCACTGTAACTTCTTTAGTGAGGAGTAGAACTGTATCTGCTTGGAGTCTGGCAGATTATGCCACCAGGACAGATCACAAGTCATATCTGTGGAAAAGTGAGCCTGCTCATACTTAGAATTTATGGTTTTATTAAGCTGGTTTTGAGCAACAAAACACACGTGGTTCTCAAAGTGGGAGCGGGACCCCTTGGGGGTCGCGAAGCAAAATCTGGGGGTCGCGAGATTATTTCTAAATGTATTTTTACAATTTTACAATTATGACTTTTAGTCAGTTTTTTAGGGGAATTGGGGTTATATAGAGAAACTATACAAATAAACACAATTAAGCCTAATTGAAATGGTTTGTAACTTAAAATTATTACAAAAGTATCTAATTTTTGCTGTGGGGTCGCGAGTTTGTTGCACGGTTCTTTGGGGGTTCCCGGGCTGAAATGTTTGGAACCCGTGCTTTAATAAATAGACAAGATGATACCAAACAAACAGTTTGACATTAAACTAAGATACAAAGAGACAAGCAGGTCAATAGGAATTGCAAATATTATTTGTCTTTAATCTGACTAAATGCACTAAAGGAGGAAATAAAACCTGCCTTGTCCATAATACTGAGTTTGTTTGATGTACAAGTTTGTTTTTTTAGGGATAATATACATTGTTTTAAGCAAAATGTGCCTAAAAATATAAGGTGCTTCTTGATCAAGCTGTAGAAAAGTTTTTCCACTAAGGACTGTTAACTATTGTTTCTAGTTTGTCTCTCATGACTCACAAGGATAGCCGTTTTCAATTATTTACCATACAAAAATTACTTGCGACGGTTGCGATGGAGTCTTAATTTTTGTTTTTATAGGTATTAAAAAGTCTTAAAAAAGTCTTAAATTTCACTTCAAGATCCCTGCATATACCCTGAGAAGATAATAATTTTAAAATAGACGCAATAATTAATAATAAAATAAAGTTATAATAGTCTAAAAATGTTTATGAGCAATAAGTTGCTGCTATGGCTGAGCTCAATCCAGAATATGACAGGATAAATAGATAAGGTGGTCAAAACAAACAAAGATTCTAGTTGGTGATATTTAATTTTGTTTGAAGCGGTAGTAATCTCTGGCTCAAGGAACCAGTCTCAGCTGCTCATTGCGAGTGACACACAATGAGATTATTCATGCAAAGAATCTTGGGGCAAATCATCTTTGTGCACCAGCAAATCATTGTAAATTATCCACATACAAGTTATGAACGTTCCAGTCTCACTCAAGCTATGTGTGCCACAGCTGTGAATGAATAAAATATTAAAATCTCTCCTATCCACTTTTTCACAATGGTGTTTGTTTGTTTTTTTGTGCTGTCAAGTTTCCTCATTTGTCCATGACTTATTTGGCTTGTTGTAACATCTCATCACCTTGTCAGCGGAGGCACCACACTGCTGGGCTTTGAAGGAGGAGTAGTGGTGCGTCTGAAGGCCTCCTGATGAAGGCACTGATGCTGGAGCCCACAATATAAATGTATCATCATCTCCATGTTAGGAAGCTGCTCCATGAAATGAAGCAACATTTTCTCAATTAGATCAGTCTTCTGGCTGCCCTTTCATCTCCACACACACACACCTAGCAGGAATAAAAAACATATATAAAAATCAAGTTACTCTTAATAATAAACATTATAAGCCTACCTCTGTAAACACACTACATTTGCATTTCTCACAGTCACACCCATTCTATAGAGCTCCTTAAAACATAATTAAAACACCCAGGGTTCCCCCAAGCTGCTTTACTACATTTCACACAAGTCAGACAACTAAGCAGTTTGAGTGACAGTGCAACATCCCTGCAGCAATCACATGGGGCTAATGTTAGCAATGTGCTAAATGCTATCAAGGCGAATAGTGAACCTATTTTTAATACAGAACAATGACAGTAGCTCATCACCTCTTTTCTGTGATAATAATAGTTATTTGTTAATGTAACTTACTCGGAGCTGTGGACAGTAGCTTCCATCTCACTGACAGCAGAATCTCGGAGCACGTACAAGCCACGGGTCTATGAAAACAATCGGTGAGCGATTGCTGTCGGCTCGCTTTCTTAGCGCTGATTGGCTGAAAAGGGATACTCTTATTGGTTGAACAAGATACATGGGAGGAACTCATTAGCACTTGAATGAATATCTATTATACGTCTAACGGCGTACGGTGTAAAAAAAGCGGCGTTTTGCCCAGAACGACGCCGTCAATCGGCGTAAAATAGCGGCGTTTTATTTTGACAAAGCGCCGCTACGAGAGCGCCGAACGGCGTTTTATTGTGAAAAAGCGGCGGAAGGAGCGCCGCTGCTAAGTGGCGTAGTATGATCATGTTGGCCCACCATAGGCATCACCAAACCCGCTATCCGCCGTCTGGCTCGCCGCGGCGGTGTGAAGCGTATCTCCGGTCTGATCTACGAGGAGACCCGTGGAGTGCTCAAGGTGTTCCTGGAGAACGTGATCCGTGACGCCGTCACCTACACCGAGCACGCCAAGAGGAAGACCGTGACCGCCATGGACGTGGTGTACGCCCTGAAGAGACAGGGCCGCACTCTGTACGGCTTCGGCGGTTAAACTCCATATCCTGACCCGCAACAAGAACAACAAAACGGCTCTTTTAAGAGCCACCCACTCAAGAGAAAGATTTAACTTCTGTCGGTTCATAATATGTAAGTGGACTGTCAAATGTACTCCTGTAGACTGTGAAGAAACAAAACTAAAACTGTATATGTAGTAAGTAAATGTTTATTTACACACATATTTATTCATTAAATATTTCTCTTACTGGTTTGGTTAAAGCATTTTTAAGTATTTCAGCTACACAATAGCAGTGGGACTTAATCAACAACAAAAAAATTACAACTACTCAGTCCAAACATTAACAAAAAAAAAAAACCCTATTGAGTGCAAACGCTTTGACGATTAAAGTGCTACTAGTGCTAACATGCCTGCGATGAAAGTGCTTAGTGCTTGGTGAGATACGATACTACCAGCAACGCCTAGACACTATGAGCCACAATTTGATCAAGAGAGAGAGCGCAAATACAAATACAAACAGCAGGACGTAGCTGTTGACAGGCAACACACCATTAATATTTCAAATACTTAACAAGAAGTGTTAAAACATCAAGTCTCGACTGGGGCTTAGGGCGCAATATAAGAACCGGCTGTGACCACTGCCGCCTCAATTAACCAACTTAAGCAGACAAAATTATTAATAACATTTACAAATGACCTAGAAAGCCACCAACAGATTTAACTACTTACATGCAAATGCCTGGACTATGCACCTTTAGTAAATTACTAATCACACACACGCTGCAGAAGGGGGGGGGTTTGACCAGTGCTCATTAGTGGTGCCTTCATGGACTTGACCTGTTCTAGGACACTCAACTGATGACCCGATTACAACAGTATAATTAACTTTGTATAAAAGTTTTCTAATATTATTGACACGAGTTATTCACATTGACGCTCAAAGCCAGAAAACTTTTCTTTGGTCGGAATTTGAATAAAGTTTCGTTTTATATGATGAAGTCCTTTGTTTTTTTGTGTGTGGATGGCAGGCCAAACCGTATACCCGGCTATGTGTGGACAAGGTCGTACGGAATATAGTATTTGGCAGGAAGCGTAAGTGTGGGTTGAAGATATATGAGCAACAATCTTCAAATTTCTGTGCATCTGGTTTGATGAGGGGTTGACATATGATCATGAGTAAATAAATGTAATATAGATGTTATCCATATTTTGAAGTGTCTGGCAGGTATAACGACACGCCTAAGCTATACTGGATGTTATCGAAAATATGTAGATTACAGTTTTTACTGTTTAAACTGAAGCAAGAGTTGAAGAAAATAATGAGCTACGCCCGCCATCTTGAATGTTTTGAAACGTTAGAAAAAATGTTTTGAAATTGGCGAGGGGTGGTGGGCTGTTTGACATTGGATTGTTTTGATTTTGGACGACAAAGTGACTCTAACTGACACTGACTTAGCTCTGTGTTTGGTTCCCCTCCTACATTCCAAGAGTATCTGCCTCGCAGACCTGCAGCAGAAGTCCCCTCGTCACGTGACCTGTTCCAGGAGGGCCCTCGTTACGTGACTTGCATCCAGGCTTACTTTTATTGATTAAGTTACACTTTTTCTGCAATATTTTTTTTTCACGATTGTCTGTCTGCAGACCTCCATCAGGAGGCACTTCTACTGAGAGGAAGTAAAGCAACACAAACCTTATTTTGAAATGTTTGAAATTGCAGCCAGACTTTTTCTCTTTTGCATCAATCAAGTATCAGTTTCGATGAGAACCGATAACTTTCACAGCCGGACATAAAAGTAATAAACTAACCCGTAAAAAAACAATATCGACACAGTTTTATTTATAGGCTAACAACAAAATGGACGGCCTTGGTAAATGCTAGTCGGGTCTGGAGGGACGGTCATTAAGTTTATGAGACCGGGTAGGAACTGGGATGGGGTAATGGGTAAGTTTAGGAAAAAGATTTGGGTAAAGGTTAAGATAAAAAAAAATAATAACCGTTTAGGCCTGGTTAGCAACAGTAATAAACTCATCACTATGGCAACCAGCTTATGTCTGTCCCTCCGTCTTGTACTTGTACCCGCGTTTGTGATTTGTTAACACCGTTAACAAACGGCAACAATGAATATCGGGGTTCTTCTGTTTCTTCAACATAATGGGCGGAACACAAATAATGTTTTAAGTGTATAGCGCCACATACTGTCCTGTGGATTATATACATCCGGGCCTTGGGGCCTTCCTGGTACAGGTCTGCAGCCAGATGCCTCTCCTACATTCTGCATTTGATCAGATCCGATTCTATTTCAACTTTGATGGTTTTGGATGGACTAGTGTGACCGGCGTATTTTTTTCTGCCTTGTTTGTGCTGGTTTATGATTGTTGGTGCAGGACTGAACCACAGGACTCCCTTTAAGCTAGATGTAAATTACCTCAAAGAAATAGCCTTTTGCTATATTATTTTTGTGTTCTGAGAACAGTTCATGGTTATATTAGTTTATTAAAAACACATGGTAAAATTCATAGTAAGTAAATAGCACCAAAAGGATTGTCAAAGCAATGATTGTAATAGTGTTTAAAGCTAAAGGTAATTCATACGTCAAATAGGTTAAAAGGAAAGGTATTGTGACTACTGTAAGAACTAATTTTATGTTGTTTGTACTTTATAGCTCTTACGGTGTGTTCACAAACAAGGTGTTCAATAAAAGTTGTGAACCATCAGTTTGAGAGCGCATCTTTTCAACCGGGGATGCTACACTGGACAATAAAAAGAACAATGTTGTGAAACCCCAATTTGTATTAGAGCACTGCAGCTGGATGCCAGGATGAACCGGTTTCACAAACAGGAGCACGGCCTGACAGTGTGAAATCTCAGGGGTGTTTTGCAGGTCAGAGCAGCAGGGGGCAGTGTGGGGTTTGTCTGGGGGCTCTTGTAGGAGTGAAGGGGAATGAAGTGGAAGACTTTGGCAAGGTGCTGTCAGTGTCAGTTAGAGTTCTTCTGAACCTGCTTAATTGTTCATGTTTTGTTAAAGTAAGGAATAATTGCAAAAAGAAAATGTTTGCATTGTTAGTGGGATTTGTGAGCGAGATCGGGAAAAATAAACTTAATGGAGGCTTTGTGGTTAAAAGAAGTCCCATGATATCACTCTGAAAGCAATTTTTAAATAATCAGGTTTACAGAGGTTATTTAAACCTACCATCATGGGAACATTGCATTCTTTTGTTCATTATTTTATCCAATGACTACAACAAATTCCAGGCCGCTGCTGCTGCCTTTGTGATCTTCAGTTTAATGTGGGCAGACTGCGGCCCATTTGTGACGTGAAACTTAAGTGCTTTGCATTAGGTTTATGCAAATGACCTAAACATTTCTCAAATATTTTACATTGATGAGCCTTCGAGGAGGGGCTCATGAATTAACACCTAATACATTTTCAAAGCACAGAAGCCTTTTCACGATGAATTGGCTTCACTGAGATCTTTTCCTTTTATGTAATCCAATAAACTTAACATGCACTTGGAAGACAATAGGATATACACATACAGGCTTTCTACTTATCACGAGCATTGTAACAACAAAACAAGAAGTCAGTTCTTTCATTGATGTGGGTGGCTCTTAAAAGAGCCGTTGTGTTGTTCTTGTGGGTCAGGATGTAAAGTTTAACCGCCGAAGCCGTACAGAGTGCGGCCCTGCCTCTTCAGGGCGTACACCACGTCCATGGCGGTCACGGTCTTCCTCTTGGCGTGCTCGGTGTAGGTGACGGCGTCACGGATCACGTTCTCCAGGAACACTTTGAGCACTCCGCGGGTCTCCTCGTAGATCAGACCGGAGATACGCTTCACACCGCCGCGGCGAGCCAGACGGCGGATGGCGGGTTTGGTGATGCCCTGGATGTTGTCACGGAGAACTTTACGGTGACGCTTGGCGCCTCCTTTCCCGAGTCCTTTTCCTCCTTTTCCTCTGCCGGACATTTTTACTGCTTCGTAGTCGACGAGTCAGATGAACTCACAGCCGCTGCGCCGCTTGTTTTATCCAGGATGTGCGGACGTGAGTGAAGACAGTCTGTGGGGGATGGGCGTTCTTTTACCAATGCGCGTGCGCGAAGAGTCTTTGTTCCAACGGTCGCCCATCTGCCTAAACCCTTTTTTTTTTTGGTTTAATAGATTTTCGCGCTCATTTAGCCACACAATATGTTGTTTTGCAGTTTAGGTTTGTGCACTTTTATAGGCTGAAAGTTTAGTTTAAAGGTTTATATACAAGATAGAAAAATACTGTATGGGCCTCTTTCTCTTTATTTAGATAAACATCATCTGCACTTTCAAGATCTGTTAAACAATAATGCTTCAAAGTTTCTCAACCCTTTTTGAGCCAACACACTTTTTTAATTAGCACATCATCTACTCAAAATCATCTACTCAAAATCTTTTGTAAAACAACATAATTTAATTTCGCACTTTAACATTCCAAAAAAGAGCTAATTACTCTGGAACATTCTAGTAATAAGCTCTTCATAATGACAGAAACACTAATGCACCTTTAAATGTATCTTTAAATTAGAGCAATTGTTTTGTTTTTTTTTGAAAACTGATTCAGTCACTCGTAGTTGTATCTCACACTGGTTGAAAAAGACTTTTGGTTTAAAGGACAAATGTGACATTACTTGAATATTATTTTATTGTGTCCCATCTAATCTCACAGACAGAACTTCAGCTGTGTTTGTGAGGACATTGAGTGAGAATTCTGCTTTAGAGGTTATTCAGATCACAGACAGTATCCTAAATGTTACACAGAGTGGCAAGAAAATTAGACAATGAGAGAAACCTCCTTTGACTCAAATACAGCTAAAACAGGAAGAGAACAAAATGAGAACCCTCTGCTGGGAATTCTGTTTTCACTACATCAGCCTAAAATGACAAATGACTAAAGATCAGGCAGTGAACAGTTTGTGATTTTCTCTGAAAACATGTTAAATACCTTAAAAAAGAAGAGAATATTTCACCAAAGGACCAAAGTGGGTTTATTAAACGATGTGTTTATCCGTCAATGCTAACGCTAAAGTCTAACAATTTGAAAGTAAACAGCTTCAATGCACAGAGACAATTCACAGACTAGGAACTTGCTGCGATACTAATGTGCAACAAAACACAAATAAAGAATAAAAACTATATAAAGAATAAAAAATATCAACTATAATGGCATGCAAGGTAGGCCAATAAAGTTAGGCAATAAAAAAAATACACAGACATCAGAACAATAGTGCAATCTGTCAGTGCAAAGATCAATAAAGTGGCAGGTGATTGTAACATGACTGGTAAAGCGACCGTGTGATTAGTGCAGGAGACACCATAGTCACAAGTTATGAAGTGTTCATGAGTCCAACGGCAGAGGAAAAGAAGCTGTTCTTGTGGCGTGAGGTTCTGGTCTGGTAGATGGCGCCGAAGAGCAAAAGAACCACTTCTGCGAAGCATCGACTCATGTTTTGGTGCAACTGGCAAATGGTTCGAGTCGACACTGAAGCTTCGTTTGCCCATCACAATGACACGATCCTTTCACTTCAACACAACTCGACCAAAATGAACCTCTTTCTGATCCACTTCAGCCAAACGGAGCTTCATTCCGCTCTGATGACGTCACTCTCTGAAAACAACACAAACTTCCTTCTACCCAGGGTTGCATTAACATTTTTTGGACCACGAGGCTGTTTAACTTCAGGGGCCCCTTTCATCAGCCCTGCATAAACATTTTGAGGGGCAAGTGCTTTGTGGGGGGATGTTTTCTGGCGAAATAATGTATTTTAGCACAACTAATTCAAGTCGAGTTACAACCGAGTTTAAACGGAGGTTACTGAGAAGTTGTTATGTCAGAAAAGTAAACAAAAAGTTAAAAAAGATCCTAAAAGACGCCAGGCGGCGCTAGCATCACGTTAGCATTTAGCTCGCAGCTACCGTTAGCATTGCTAGATATATTTACATACTTGGAAGGTTGAATCACTTTATTTATCCCCATGTCTTCATGTCTATATTTGACACAATATATCTCCTAAAGTCCATGTTTGCTGTTGTAGTTTTTGAGCAGTGACTGATAAAACTGTTGTTCTGATTCACTCTCGGAGGTCCGTTAGTGGGCGTGGCCTTTGATGCCGACTGTAACTATCTATACATGTAGGTCTATTTTAGAAGTGACTTTCTGATATGTTCAGCTTAACAAAATAGATTTAGGCCTACTATAAAAAGTGGACAAAGTGTTGGGGTCTAGGGTCCTTCTCAGGAGATTTAGGCTAAAATAAAGTATATGTAGTTTCCTGTGATTTGGAGAATGTTTCAGCTCCTGCAGATCCTATTTTCAGCAGGCTTTAGTTAAGAATAATACGAATATTTTTACAGGCTACGGATATAGGTCAAAAATAGGCTATGTTTTACCCTTTATATATTAGCCTTGTTAATTTCTCTAATCACTAAGAACTAAGTAAGTTCAATTGTGTGGGCTCAATGTCTGTGAAAAATGTGAGAAAAGCTACATTATGACTACCATCTGTTGTCCGGGAGGGACACGTTTTTAGTGGTAGGGGAAACCGGAGCACCAGAAGGAAACCTGTGCAGACACAGGGAGAACCTGTAAACTCCACATAGAAACGCCTCAGACCAGAGCACTAACTACTGCGCCACTGTCTATGAATACAAATAGGAGCAGTCTAAATTTTGTTAGCCGCTCCAGAAGTCAACAATTTTTTGTGACATAATTTTCACGACAAAGTCCAGTTGAATTTACCTGGCATGAAATGTGAAACCCAGCAGTGTCCAGGGTCAATAAATAAAAGATTCTGCAGGTGAAAGTCAAATACAGAATTGGGAGAAAAAGAAAAGCTAAAAACATACTAACTAAATAAAATATGTTTTATATCAAAATGTGAGAACATATCTAAGAGAATCGCTTTTACATATAAACTTAGAAGAAGTCATCACAAGCTCATTTAAAGTAAAAGAATCAGATTTGTAATATTTATTTAGTTGCGTAAAGAAGCCTAATTGACAAAACCTTGCTTTTATTGAAATCTATTTGTGGTCAAAAAGTTACACAATGCACGTTTAAAAAGGGTCATTACCACCAACAACTAGAAACGAGTGTGAAGCTGAATCAGGACACTATATTTTGTAATATTTGTTGATAAAAGCTACAGCTGTTTGTGTTGATAAGCTCACGCGGACGTAGCTGAAGACAGTCTGTGGGCGGAGCCGTTCTTTTACCAAAGCACCAATCACAGCGCTCCAGAGACAAACGAGGAAACACATGATCTAATGTCGGTTTATGGACACAGTAACCGCAACAATAGTTTTTACTTTAACAGAAAACAAAAAAATATGATCGTGAATTTAACTGTGCAATTGTAATGAATCTGTTGTATTTGAGAGAGGATGTAGTGTATAGAATTGACTCATAATAATATTATCACTTGTGTTAAGAGACAGAAGTAACTCTTTGTCAGAAGTGGGTGGCCCTGAAAAGGGCCTTTGGAGTAGTTGAGAGCGGGACTCTTTACTTGGAGCTGGTGTACTTGGTGACGGCCTTGGTGCCCTCGGACACGGCGTGCTTGGCCAGCTCTCCGGGCAGCAGGAGACGCACGGCGGTCTGGATCTCCCTGGAGGTGATGGTGGAGCGCTTGTTGTAGTGCGCCAGGCGGGAGGCCTCTCCGCCGATCCTCTCGAAGATGTCGTTGACGAAGGAGTTCATGATGCTCATGGCCTTGGAGGAGATGCCGGTGTCGGGGTGCACCTGCTTCAGCACCTTGTACACGTAGATGGCGTAGCTCTCCTTCCTGGTCTTTCTCTTCTTCTTGCCGCCTTTGCCGGCGGTCTTGGTCACGGCTTTCTTGGAGCCCTTCTTGGGCGCGGACTTGGCTGGTTCAGGCATGTTTAGTTCTTCTGGAAACAGATGAACGAATGACTCTGACGGCGCCGCTCCGCTGTATTTATACACGCCTCATGTAAACGAGCTGCGCCGCTCCTCTTCTCTGATTGGAGGATCACGGGACTCACTGGGTTTTGCTGCAGTTTTTTTTTTTTTTTTTTTTTTTTTTTTTATGAAACTAAATCAGTTCCTGCGCTGAGCAGTGTAATAATCTAAAGACTAAACATCGTTTTATATTTACATTTCTTCTTTTAGTAGTAGCAGGAAAAAATAATGGATGCACAATACTCTTAGTTACAATCAAATCCACACAGATGACTCAGCTTTTCTGAAAAACAACCCTAACAAAAAATCACATAACTTTTGCAAGACTGAATAGATTTCTGATGATTATTGAAACTGGCCCCTGATAGAAGCACAAAAAGCACTGCTGACCAGAAGAGCCCCATCATACTTTTACTGCAGTGAAGTTGAAATTGTGAAGAAATTGACAAACAAAAGTTGAAAAAAAAAAACTCTCAAAAATATTTGAGATTAAAAACAGAATCCAAAATAATAAAAAAATAAATACAAATAAAAAGTAAAGACATTTTACACACAACTGAGCTGGTTTCTTGGAGTTTAAATCATCATTTAACGCAACTTAAGTGTCACAAAATATTGTCATTTGTCAAATCATAGCATCTGTGTAATTAATGTGTGTTTGGCCACATTTACAATGCAGTTGCTGGACAAAGTACAATTACAAGCCTCCATAAAAACCATAATGTCCGTAGTAGAAACAGCCAGTCCTGGTGAAATCTAAAGCATCATCAGATCACTGTGTTTAACTGAAATATGGTTTAACCTGTGAAAAAAACAAAAGCGTGAACAGCATAATAATTTAAAGACTAATAGTCGGTTTTCTTCTTTTAGTAGTAGCAGTTGTAGTAGTAGTCTTTAGAAATAATAATAATAATAGATGTAGAACCTTCTTTGTTACAGACAAATCAACTATTTTAAGATAACTCAGCTGGGCTCTTTCTAAACTAAAAGCCTAACTTTTACCCAAATTACCTTAAGGTTTTGAAGAGGAATTATCAAAACCCAACATTATTCTGGGCCCAGTGCTGATCAGAGGAACCCACCTTTAGAGATAAAAAATATGGATCATATTACCTGAAACCTGAATCTGTACAAAATAATGTAACTGAAATGATGTGCAGTAAAATTTAACTCTGAACAAAGTGTTATATCAATTTTATAAATCTCAGTTGCCATATTTTAATAAAATTGAAAGCCGTATAGTTTGTTACAGGACCTTCAAGATAAAATGTATTAAGTGAACCTCGTGATTACAGACCACTCATTAACACTTTTAAAAGAAGTTCATGTCTTTCTCGGTTGTGGATGGCTCTTAAAAGAGCCGTTGTGTCGTTAGTTTCGGTGGAGGTTTTACTTGGCCTTCTCAGTCTTCTTGGGCAGGAGCACGGCCTGGATGTTGGGCAGAACTCCTCCCTGGGCGATGGTCACTCCTCCCAGGAGCTTGTTCAGCTCCTCGTCGTTGCGGACGGCCAGCTGCAGGTGGCGGGGGATGATACGGGTCTTCTTGTTGTCTCTGGCGGCGTTACCGGCCAACTCCAGGATCTCAGCGGTCAGATACTCGAGCACCGCGGCCAAGTACACGGGAGCTCCGGCTCCGACGCGCTCGGCGTAGTTGCCCTTCCTGAGCAGCCTGTGCACACGGCCCACGGGGAACTGCAGCCCGGCCCTGGAGGAGCGGCTCTTGGCCTTGGCTCTCGCTTTCCCGGCGCCCTTTCCTCGTCCAGACATATTTTCAGTGGTAGATTTCACACGAAGGAGAAATTGATGCTCTCAGCGGCGCGCGGGCGGTTTATAAAGCTGCCCTGCTGACTCCTGATTGGTCAGACCGAGCGTTAGTCCGATCCACCAATCAGAGGCCAGCACTCACATCCGCTCTGTTTTTCAGCTGGAACTGAAGTTTGTTGGACTAAACTAGAGCCTGACACAACAACACGAGTGAAATAACATCTTATTATGTGAAATAAAACAACAAACTATTGAACATGAGTCAATAAGACACTTTGGTATTAAATCATTTCTATTATTTGTGCTAGATTATATTAGAGTCAAATATGGAACTAATAATCGTGCCTGTGGATTAGAACTATCAATAATAAAAGACTTGTAAAAAGTAGCACAAAACAACAGTTCTTTCTTTTTAGTTAGAATTGTTTATTTCACAATAAAATCACAGATGTATGGCCAACAGTCAATACAAATAATAGATACAATATTTACACATTTATTGTTGATATCTGGTTTTTAGATTTGAACAAAGAAAATGACACACATCCATTTACTACAAACATGAAAGTTGAAATTCTCATTTTATGTTGATCTGCTCAATTTATCATCAAAAGCAAACAAACAAACAAACAAACAAACAAACAAACAAACAAACAAACAAACAAACAAACAAACAGAAACACACCCTTCTGCTTACTAGAAACAACACAATCTTAAATAAAGTTACTAAACACAAATGTGAGTGATTCTGAACATTCTACAAATGAAGTTTGCCAACACAACTATACATTTATGTGATAATTTCAGAAACAGTAGCTATTTTTGCTTCTTAATTCAGTCGGTTAAACACTCATGGTCTATTTAAATTCACTAATTGATTATCAAAATGATAATTAGTCCCAGTTCCAGGTGAAAGCCTGAGTCGGGCATCAGCAGTGATTTGTCCACTCACTACTGTGCTGATCACAAGCACCTGCTGTCAAACCCGTCATACTGCTGCTGTCCTCTCTTGTCTAGCTGCTTTTTAAAGTGAATGTTCTTCATACAAGACCTTAGGCTGGTGAAGAAAGAACTCAGGATTCCTTTGAATCTTTGATAATACAATAAGTTTATATATCAATTATGAAGCTATATTTTTTAAAATGGAATGTGTGCGTTTGCTTTAAAGTCGTGTCTTTACTCAGAGTAGGTGGCTCTTAAAAGAGCCGTTGTGTTGGTGTTTTGGGGGTTTCTTTTTAAGCCCTCTCTCCGCGGATGCGCCGGCCAGCTGGATGTCCTTGGGCATGATGGTCACCCTCTTGGCGTGGATGGCGCACAGGTTGGTGTCCTCGAACAGACCCACCAGGTAGGCCTCGCTGGCCTCCTGCAGAGCCATGACGGCAGAGCTCTGAAAGCGCAGGTCGGTCTTGAAGTCCTGGGCGATCTCCCTCACCAGGCGCTGGAAGGGCAGCTTGCGGATCAGCAGCTCGGTGGACTTCTGGTAACGGCGGATCTCTCTCAGGGCCACGGTGCCGGGCCTGTAACGGTGAGGCTTCTTCACGCCACCGGTGGCCGGGGCGCTCTTGCGGGCGGCCTTGGTGGCGAGCTGCTTCCTCGGAGCCTTTCCTCCGGTGGATTTACGCGCGGTCTGCTTGGTTCTGGCCATGGTGAAAGCTCGTAGTTTACAGATTTCACAGAAACTGTCTGATAGTGAAGCGGAGGCAGCGCGTTTTTAAGGGCTCGAGCTCGCAGCTGATTGGAGGACGCTCTGAGAAACAGGCCCCGCCCACACTGAGTCTGTGAGTGAGATTCAGACCAAGAACAGCTCCGCTTCATCTGAAGTTTGATTTAGATCAGAACTTGTGCCTCAAACAGCAGCTTATAGCTTCAGGAAACGTCCTGGGAAAGTTGCATAAAACAGGAAACTGAAGCTTTCATTTGGATCTGTAAAGTCTTCTGCAGATAAGTTGGATCTGCCTCTTTCACTTGGGCTCATGTTTGTACAAATATTCACTGAGATTAATTTGCACTTGAGTGTTATAAACTCTGAAATAACAATAAGATAAACTATAATTACAAATATTACAGTACTTTATCATCTTATAGATATTTATCCTTGCCCTCTACACTTCCATCTCATTTATTTCACTTTCATAACATTTATTGATTTAGTGAAACTAAATGTGCTGTATGTATTATTATTATTATTGTAATAAACATAAACAAGTCTTTCTAACCCTAACTAGTGAAACTAAATGTGTTGTAAAAGTGTCCTGGAGCTGGAGCTCGGGACATTCTTGTCAGACTCGTGTGAAACTGTTGTGTTTGGACAGAAGAGCAGCTCTTTAGTGGAAGTGGTGGCTCTGAAAAGAGCCTTTGTGAGGATAGACTAAAGTCTGGCTTTACTTCTTGGCCTTCTTGGGGCCGGTCTTCTTTGCCGGGGCTTTCTTGGGGCTCTTCTTCGCGGGCTTGGGCTTCTTGACCGCCGCTTTCTTGGGGCTTTTGGCGGGCTTCTTGGCCGGTTTCTTGGGGCTCTTGGCGGGCTTCTTGGCCGCTTTCTTGGCCGGGGACTTGGGCTTCTTGACCGCGGTCTTCTTCACTACCTTCTTCTTGGGGGTGGTGGCTTTCTTGACCGCGGGCTTCTTGGCTTTAGCGGCGGCCTTCTTCTTCACGGTCTTGGGCTTGGCCTCCTTCTTGGCCAGTTTGAAGGAGCCGGAGGCGCCCGTGCCCTTGGTCTGGCTCACGGCGCCTGAAGTCACCATCTTCTTCAGAGCGGTGTTGATGCGCTTGTTCGCCTTGGCCACGTCGACGCCTTTCGCCGCCAGCGCCTTCTTCACCGCGGCCACGGAAACGCCTTTGCGCTCCTTGGACTCGGCGATCACGGCGGTGATGAGCTTCTGGAGGCTGGGCCCGGCGTCCTTCTTCTTGGCCGCGGCCTTCTTCCTGGGGCCTTGGCTTTGGCCGGAGCGGGGGCTGCTGCGGGAGCGGTCTCTTCTGCCATGGTTCGTGTGAGTTTAGATCTCAGTCTGGAGCCGGGACAAGCGCGGACGACACTTATAACGGCTGTGAGAACCGTAGAGACTCAACCCGCGCTGCCGAGCCGCTCTGTCTCTGCTTTGTGTTTTCTCTTCTCACTTTACAGGTAAAAATACACAACTACTGCGTTTATTCATACAAGTGTGTTATATCGACATTTACAGGAGAGTCTCAGCTTTCCACTCAACACGTCCAAATGCTCAAAGAAACTTTACTTTTCATTTATATACCACCAAACGGTTCCAATTCTTGGGCAAGTTTGATGCGTGGCGTCGATTTTTTTCTACATTTTGCTCCAAATTACTCAAACGTCAGATTTGATACGAGTAGTTTGTGTTTAAATCGTAAGAAGACATGTCCAGGTGTAAATAGAAACACAAACGCGTTTTCTTGGATGCATCGTGCTTATTTAATCGAGACTGGTTCTGGTGGTAGTAAACACAAGGGTTCCTCTCAGCAGCTCGTTGTGTCGTCACGTTTCTAACATTGTAGTTTAAATGAATGATGTTTTCATCTTTTAGTCAAAGTTAATAAATGTAACTTCAACAGATAAAACACACTGCAGCGGTAAACATAAGCTGCTCTCAAACCTTTATTTCACCTTTATCCTATAAAGCTTAATAAACACATATTGACAAGGGTAATACATTTTAATGGTTTAAGAGAAGAGCAAAGAGATGCAGAGAAATTGCTTGAAATTCTTAGACTATATTTTATTGAATGTTTGTAGACTTTAGTTTGCAATGAATAATATAAAAAATAATAATAGATATGTTGTTTACACGAAAAGGTACAAAAAGAGCAAATACAATTAATTTAAACTGCTCGTATACATTTTATATTTTTCTGACGAACCTTTAATAATGAGTCATAAAGACATTTCTCTTGAGTTCATTTGTCGTCAAAATATTGTCATCAGGATCAAAGCCCAAACCAAATTAAAAGGATTAGATAAAACAGTAACAAAATCATTGGTCTAAATCTTAAGTTATAAATACAGTGTTTTTGCTTCGTTTTCAGTTCAATGTCTTGTTTTTGATTGAACTTAATTATATGACACAACTTCTGCAAAGACTGAATTTTTTCTATTCTGTCATGTTATGATTAGGTGCATTAACATCTAATTAGTTAAAAACAACATTAATGCAATACTGTTGGTTTAACATTTTTAATATTTTGAGTGCATTTGACAGGTCAGGCCACATTTTCAGTTAAACATGGTGACTGCAATTATATTTAAGATTTTACTAAACATTTTACTTGTTTTGGTGAGGTTTCAATTGTCTTTTGTGCAGTAACATGGTGATTTATCAACCATAATGGGACAAAATCTACATAAATGACAATAATATCCAACTAATCTCACAAGAAAATATATTTATAGTTGGAGCTGGGTGATTTTGTTTTACCTCAATGGCAATATTTGGATGATATTAAGCCACACCAACATAAATGTGTTAAAACGTGTATTCCAAGATGTTGTTTGAGGTTTAATTATCAGAAGAAAATTACATTTTCCACACTGGAAACTATACCATCTTAAATAAGTAAAATTGTACTTGAAACAAGTGTGTTTTTTGTAGATATTAACTGCCTTAAAACGATACTGCCAATGGAACAAAATCAAAATATACTCTTTTTTTTGGCAAATCCTTTTTTAAGAGAGCAAAAACATTTCCAAATTTAGATAAATGTTACACAATTTAGACACTTATTATCTTATATTGTTGTAGGCAAGGCAAGGCAAATTCATTTGTATAGCACAATTCATACACAAAGCAATTCACAGTGCTTTACAAGGCAGGAAAATGCATCAACAATAATTAAATAATCAGCATAAAATTTACTTTAAAAGAAGTAAAGAAATAAAGAGTGCAGACAAAGTATTTCAGTCATATGCACAGATAAAAAGACATGTTTTCAGCCTAGATTTAAACATTGTCACAGTAGAGGCCTGTCTTACATCTTCTGGAAGACTGTTCCAGATCTTAGCTGCATAAAACTGAAACGCTGATTCTCCATGTTTAGTCCTGACTCTGGGCACCAGCAGGAGGCCAGTCCCTGAGGTCCTCAGAGTGTGAGATGGTTCATAACGCACTAACATGTCAGAGATGTACTTTGGTGCTAGTCCATGGAGAGACTTAAACACAAGCAGAGCTGTTTTAAAGTCTATTCTCTGAGCCACTGGAAGCCAGTGCAAAGACCTAAGCACAGGACTAATGTGATCGTACTTCCTGGTTTTGGTCAGGACACGAGCAGCAGCGTTCTTGTAAGTGAATTCTACTCATTAAACTTACCTTGTTTATTTGAAATTTTACCACAGCGTCACTTAATTTTATTGTAATGACCTTATTTGTTGTATTTGTTGGGAAAATCCATCTGGAAGTCGGCTGTTTACTAAAGTATCTTAATAACTTTTTTAACAAAAGGTCGAGAAAGTTTTTTTTTTTTTTAAAGGCTTGGTCGTTCATTGCTCTGACAATCTGGCAACACGGCAAAACAAACAACATGGGACATGATTTGGACTGACAAAGCCTCACATGGAGATATTAAAAATGCTTGTTGCCATGTTTAAACCACTGCTGTACGGCGTGACACTGGAGGAGCCGAGGAGGACAGAGACAGCAAAAGGACATTGCCTGGAGGATGAGAAAGTTATGCGATTGGGTTAGCTACGTTTTATAAAGGCAGCAAGCCTCTATCTCTCTCCCTCCTTTTGTCTCTCAACGTGATCTGTCTACGAGCAAAACAAAACAAGTGGGAACGCAAAGAACCGTGTCGGGGCGTTAAAAGTGTCTTTTGGCCCCAACGCCTCGGCGCAAATTGGGGTGTTTTGGGCGCCTATTGGGGCGTCAAAATATGCTTTAATTTGCAAATTTAGACACTTAGACGCTGTGAACGCAGCATTAGATCAGATAATTTTATCCACTGGCTCATATATATCAGAACAATTCATATTGTCTGGAATACATCGTCTGGTCACCGTGTCCCTTTTTCGGATTTCTGTAGTCGTGATTGACAGATTAATTAGCCAATCAGAGACACGCATCTTCCGCCGTGTAAAAACCAACATGGCTGCTCTCGACTAAAAAAATACATGAAAAAAAATATCACGTGGACCTGAAAAACATCACATCTGCTGAATCAATGAGCGAAGCTAAAAACGGTTTTAATGTGAGGTGAGTAAAATTAAATTTTGGTCAAAATGACAGACAACCGATCAGCTCTTTTGTTTCTGTTTGTTTCTTTTGTTTTTGTCTTTTGTCACGCAAATAAACTAATCTGATTGGACAGTACAATGTAGTGATGGGCTAAACGAGCCGAGGCACCGACACATGTGCTATGCGCTGAGAGCGAGGCCTCAGCCGAGTTGTGTCACCGAGCGCATCACTTTAAGAAAAGTCACGTGACCAACACAGTTACGGTATCGAAAAGTATCACTCTGTATCACGTGTCACTGAGGCACCAGTTCTACACAACACCAGAGAGCAGCAACGAGTGTCAGAGGAGCCACTGCTTCACCAGGCCTCTTGGGGAAAAAGACTATTTACCTTGATTTTCTGTGAATGTTGTAAAAACGCAAAAATAACCAGATTATTTGGTTCTCCGCATTAAATGACATCACTAGCTGTGTGGCTTGACTGGTTAGGCTGCTGATCCCGAGTACATAAGGTCGCGGGTTCATGACCCGTGGTGGTATTATATTTTTCTCCACTTCAAACTCATGTGTGGAGACCTGTATTCATACAAATGTATTTTATTACGTAATTTCAACGTTTCTTATGCAAATGTTTCAAGCACGAAAGAAAAGTATGAAAAAATATTGAGTGAATATTGCTAAGATCAGAAATATTACCTTTATTTTTTTTTATTACATAATATATGTTATTAAACATACACTCAATTGTTTATATGTTAAAAAAAAAAAATTGTACTTGGATTTGATCTGAAACGCAGGCGGAAGGAGTGGTGACCAGACCCAATCTTCAGTTTGCTGAAGTGTGGGTTCTGGATCCCAGACAACAATTCATACAGTCTACAGTTAAATTACAGACTCAAATCAAATACACAGGCACAAATCAAAGTACACAGAGATTTGTTTTTACGCACAGACAAATTGAGTTACACATGCACAGACCTAATCACAGTGACACAGATCTAAATATACACACAGAACAGCCAGGGCAAGGCATAATGTGTATTTTTATTTAGAGGAGCGTGTGTAGAGGAGCATTTTTTTTTTTATCTTTTCAAATAGACTATGGACTGGATGCAGCGTGAGCCGGGGTAATGCTGCAAAAGAAATCCTGTTGCTTTATTACAAAGAAGCAACAACTGAATAACAAAAAGAAAACATGGTGTCATCTTTTCCAATAAGAATGCTTTTTTGTACCTTTAATTCTTTTGTTTTCTAACATTTTGCTGGCATTACCACCACCTGCTGGCAAAGACACATCATTGCACCTTGACAAAACTAACAAATGAATAACATGCATAAACTGTTTTTGTTGTTTTTAAATAAAGGAAAGACTTCCATGTCTACTCTCATAATCATGTTCAAAAATAAAGTAAAAGACATGTTCACAGGCTGATCAAACTTGTGTGAAAGTGTTTCCAGATGAGTCTTGCTGAGCCTCGGGTGTGTGTCACCTCTTCGTGACAGATGAGGCTCTCCTGAGGGATCTCCTCCTGGATCAGAGCATCAGTCAGCTCCTGGACAGTCTATGGTGCTACATGACATTGGTGATTGGACCAAGATAATGTAGCTCAAGAATAAATCTAGCTTTGTCATGCATCAGAACAAACCAAAAGCCCACGGCACCAGCAGGTCTCCCAATGGGTCTGAGAATCTCATCTTGGTACCTAATGGAGGACAAATGGCTGGAGTACTGGTGGTCGGTAGTCTGTATGGGCCGTATCTCGCCCTCTTGGGCCCTGTCCCAATACTCACACTACACATTGTACACTTCACTGAAGTGTGCACTTGCACAAGTGTGCAGGACAGGTAAATGTAAGAAATGGGACAGTCCACACTTCACTTGATGTGATCAAGTAAAACAGCTGTGGTATTAAACTACTGCTAAAGTCACAAAGCCACAGCTCACTTTAGTTTTAAATCATTCGCTGATTTTGACTAAAACAAATAAGAGCAGTGGATTTCTGTTTATGTTTGTATTAAAAGTGTTATTATTTTGTCAATATTATATTTTTGTTTTACATATATTACATTCATACATACATATTTCGGCTGAATTAATAAGCAACATCCATTTGATTGTATTTACTTTGATTTCTGGATGTTATTTCATGTTTGTTATATTTTTAAGTTACTGTCACCTTAAGAGAAAACTCATCGTAATTTTTCTACACGCGGCAAAGAACTCTGGGTAATACACTTCAGCGAAGTCCGCTTCCATGCGGGCTTCACCAAAGTGAATGAATGAAACCTTTATTGCCCCAAGGGGGGAATTTGTCTTGCACACACAGAGCACAGGGGAATACAGAAATTAAATAGTAAAATACAACACATAAAACACAAATATATTAAAATGTTAAGCATAGTCTAGTAATAAGTGCGGATAAAGGGCGCGAAGAGGGCGGGGCTAAAGGCCGTTTGTGATAATTGGGACGCCCTACGCACTACCACCCCACAGCGGGAACGCGCTTCTGAGGGCCACAAGGGTGGAAGGGTGGATATTGGGACAGGGCCTTCGTCTTAGCATTGTGTGTCTCAAAGAGTTGTTTTGTGTTTTGGCTGCTATGAGCTCCAGAGGCAGCGCCTAGTGACAAAGTGAGCTGATTTGTATGCTCCCAGTTAATTTAATGAGCCTTTACCTGAGCAGACGAGCAGTGCAAAATTCAATAAAGCTAAGCATGGCTTTTTTCAATCAATGCAAATAACAAAATAAAATTGATAGCAAAACATGTAAGGCCTAATACTTTCATGTAGTTTGACCTTCTCGTACTGCTCCACTGTCATGTTCTGCAGATGTGTGCTTCACTGGATTAACTGGGATCAGACATGAGCTATAGCGGCCAACACACAACAACATTTTTTCACGCCATCGCCAAAACATAAACCATATTTTATGTGTTATTCTCTTGCTTGACCTAGAAAAGGCTTCTCACAGACATCACAGCTCATTCTCGTCTCTAATGTGGAGTCTCATATGTGAAACTAAACAGCTTGACTGAGAAAATTTTTCTCATAAACTTCACAACTATATGGTTGTAAAGTTGGGCTTGCGTGTGATGTTGCATGTCTTTTTAGACTACAAGAACGTGAAAATGTTTTCCCACACTGGTCACACCCAAATGGTCGTTCTCTATTGTGAACTCTCATATGCACCTTTAGGGTTTTCGAGCGGGGCAAAATTTCTTCCACACTGGTCACAGATGTATGGCTTTTCTCCAGTGTGGACCTTCATATGTGACACTAAGACATTTGACCTAGAAAAAGACTTTTTACAGACATCACAGCTGTAGGGTTTTTCTCCAGTGTGGGTTCTGTAATGTTCCTTTAAGCCACTTGACGTAGAAAAAGCCTTCTCACAAACATCACAGGTGTATGGCCTTTCTCCAGTGTGGACTCTCTTATGTGACACTAAGGCACTTGAACACGAAAATGAGTTTTTACAGACATCACAGATAAATGGTTTTTTCTCCAGTGTGGATTCTGTTATGTACCTTTAAGGCACTTGACGTAGAAAAACACTTCTCACAAACATCACATCTGTATGGCTTTTCCCCCGTGTGGACTCTCATATGTAATACTAAGCTACCCGAATCATGAAAGGACTTATCACAGAAATCACATCTGTATGGTTTTTCCCCAGTGTGGATTCTCATGTGTGTTTCTAAGATGCTTGCTCTACTAAATGCCTTCTCACAGACGTTACACTTGAATGGTTTTTCTCCAGTGTGCCTTCTCATATGAAATACTAATCTAGTTGATGTAGGAAATGCCTGTTCACAAACATCACAGCTAAATCGTTTTTCTCCTGTGTGGACTGTCATATGTGACAATAAGCTACCTGCTGAAAAAACGCTCTATCACAGACTTCACAGTCATATGCCTTTCTCCAGTGTGCCTTCTCATATGTGTTGATAAGGTCTTTGCTCTACTAAAGGTCTTTTCACAGACGTCACAACTAAACGGTTTTTCTCCAGTGTGGATTCTCATATGTAATACTAAATCGCTATGGTTAATAAAGGCCTTCTCGCAGACATCACAGCTGTAGAGTTTTTCTCCAGTGTGGATTCTCATATGTTTTTACTAAGATGTTTGCTCTACTAAAGGTCTTCTCACAGACGTCACAACTAAATGGTTTTTCACCAGTGTGGATTCTCATATGTCTAACTAAGCTACGTGAGGTAGAAAAGGTCTTTTTACAGACATCACAGCTGACTCTGGTGTGACTTGTTTTGTAGTGTCTTTTGAGAGCTGAAGCATCGGACCATGTCTTCCCACACTGCTCACAGCTGAATGTTTTTTCTCCAGTGTCAAAGCTCTTGTCGCTTAAGCTTTCTAGACTTTGTAAATCCTGTCCTTCACTGGCCACAGCTGAATCGTCTTTCTCTGGTGTGAGTTGTTTTGAGGCCTGAAGCATGGCGTCACGTCTTCCAACACTCGTCACAGATGAAGTTCTGCATATCAACAAAGAAAAGAGGAGACATAGTTAATACAAATGTAAATCACAATATGACTTGGTTAGACTTTGTATCACTGGAGCTTAGTAGGGCTGTAGTTCTTTAGTCGATTAATCGGTCGATGGAGTCTTGGTCGACCAAAATTTTATTAGTCGACTAATTCTTTTATTTAGATTAAAAGGAATCATTGGTCTGAACTGCCTTTTTTATATAAATACACTGTTTCCTCTTCAGTTTCTGCATAAACTATAGTTTTTGCATGAACTACAGAATATTATTATTCTTTCTGAGCAAGGTTTCTTGTAGAGTTGTCACAATACTAGCATTTCCAACCCAATTTTGATACAAAGGAATAAACCTGATACAGACTGATATTTTCAACACAAAAGTTTATGATCAAACATTCTCGTTTCAAACCAGTTTTGATGAAACTCAAGATTATTTAAAAATGTTTTAGAAAATGTGTTTTATTATTATTTTTTCTTTGCAGAAAATATTAATGTTATTGTTATTTGTTCACATGAGGATCTAATTTCAACAATAGTTTTCGACAATTCTTCTTTTAGTTCCAGAGCCTTTGCCACGCCCCCTTTTTAGTCGATTAATCGGTCGATAGGACATGTCTTTAGTCGACTACAGCCCTAGAGCTTAGTGTTTACTTCATAGGCGTCGGAACCATATAAGGTGAGGGGGACGCGTCCCCTCCACTTTTGCAAAGTGGCTGATTTGTCCCCCCCACTTTCACAGCCCCGAGTCTGCCCTCCGCCACCGGGTATACCCACAGGCTGTGGCTAGAAACCCGCGCTGCATGGCCCCGAAATGCACTGCTACAAAGACCAGGCGGCAGCCTCAAAATAGTTTAGGCTATACATGGCGTATATATATTTCACGGAGAGCGCGTTGGCGACACGCAGCTGACAAGATGGACGTCCGACTCCGCGCGGTCAGACCGGGCTGCGCAGAGCCGCCAAATTGGAGTAGAGTGGAGGACAGCGGAGCTCGCAGATCGCAGATGTGTGCGTTTGTGTGCGGTAGACAAGAGAGGGAGAAACGGGCACCTAGGCTTTAAGAGAGAGGAGACACGGCGAGGAGGAGAGTTGTGTCGCATCGGCATTAAAGGAATAGGCTACAAGCAACATCAGTGTAAGTACACCAGACCAACGCGGTTAAAACACTTCAACAAACTTTATGAATGACTGCGATGTGAATCGTGGGCGTGACCGTGTAGCATGGGGTCATTCTCAGGTTCTGCTGCAGAGGGTGAGCCTAGCCTCGTATGATTTTGTACAGAGGTGCAGAGTGCGTTTCTCGTACCTGGAGCAAGCGTTGTCTTTCGGGGCAGACACGAACAGGAGGTTTGTGCTTGCGCAGGGCCACATCACAGCTTCAGTCTGCGAGAGCGCCTCTCTTTATTTTCTCCCATATGTCTTATTCCAGTCCGTGCGTAAATGCACCGTCTCATTACGTCTGCTTCCAACTCTTTCCTTGTTTACAAAGTTAAGTCTCCGCTAACTGCAGTGCAACACATCCTGCTGCTCTAACAAAATAAAAGCGGTGTACTTCACGGCAGCAGAAAGACACTTATTGTGAAAAAACGCGACAGCAACAGTCTTCCTCTGACCAAACGACAGGATAGTGGACAGGATTCAGCAGCAGGGCAACTTAAAAGGAGCCTACTACTGTAATACTGTATAAGTTTTATTTATAAAGTCATAATAATGTTAAAGATTCTATTTATGAATAGGCCTAAAATTAGAATCAGAAAATCTTAGTGGTGTTAGTGAACAAAATTCACTAACAACATAGAGATAACAATATTGTAATATAGAATATTAATATTAGTGGCCAGTTCCTATTTGTGAATGAGAAACTGTTCTCACCTGACCTACCTGATCAAATATTTCATGAATAAATAAACAGGTTAATAAAATACATGGCTAAATAATGTAGTGATAAAAAGCAGGCAAAGATATGTGTAGAATAGAATGAATTGGGCTCAAATACAAAATATCTAGAGCAAAATCAATCTCTCTTAAAGATGCACTGTGTAACTTTTTCATCAAAAATTGTTTTGAACAAATGCAAGTTTTTGTCATTTATGTTTTTTGTTAAAGGGGCACTGTGTAAAAAAATAAATAAATAAATAAAGTGATCCCACTTTTGAACACCAGGGGGAGCATTTCTAGTGCATTTTGTATACCTACCATGCTGACATCTAGCGCCAATATTCACATTCCGGCCCGTAATAAAACATTTCAAATAAGTATAAATGTATCACAATTGATGTGGATTGGTTAACAGTGCTCTCTTAAGTATTCATGTTGTAAAGATAAATATGATTTATATGTTGTGGACTATAAGTGATAATTAAAATTCCTCTCAATCTTACACAGTACAGACCCTTTAAATAGTTACTAAATAAATAAGAAAAATCTGTTTGTTTTTTTGTTTTCACTTTAAAGGGGCACTATGTAAGAAAAACAAACAAACAAAGTGATTTCCACTTTTGAACACCAGAGGGAGCCTTTGACATGCATTTTGCCTATCTACCATGCTGCTCTCTAGCGTCAATGATCCATATTCCGGCCCGTAATAAAACATTTCAAATACGTATAAATGTATCACAATTGATGTGGAGTGGTTAACAGTGCTCTCTTAAGTATTCATGTTGTAAAGAATAAATATGATTTAAATGTTTGTGGACTATAAGTGATAATTAAAATTCCTCTCAATCTTACACAGTGCCCCTTTAAGTAGACTTTTGTTCAATTAAAGTGTTGCCACAAAATAGTGTTTGGCCTGGAGGGAATTTTTTAGGCCTATATGTGTCTATGGGAAAGATGTTCCTTCAGCTGTATATTTTCACAATATGGTATTGTGAAAATATTAAAGTTATTTGGAGGCTATCTACCTCCAATAATTGACATTGAAATGTGTAGTCAACTTTTCACCTCCAAATAGTTACACAGTGCACCTTTAAAGTGATAGATTGAGTGTTGTGAGACTCATTCTTTAGGAAAAAGTATTTACTGTCGACACATTAAAACTTACTACATGACAGTGCCCAGAGACACCACTGACAAACAGCTCAGCTGTTGAAATTTTAAAAAATCAGGATGTTCTAAGTCAAAAATACTTGCACTTGTCTGTGCCAAAAGCTCTTAAAATGCACCAGAATGCAGGAAATAATGTCTGCTTTTTCAAAATCTTCTGGGGGAGGACCCCCAGACCCCCGCTAAAAAAGTGTCCCCCCACTTTCAAAACGTTGTGACGCCCATGGTTTACTTGAGTTGTGAAGACATGCTGTTGTGGTAAACCGAGGGGGAGATAAATATTCAAAGAAATGTTAAATAAAATTATATTTTTAACTTCAGCTGTAACGAAACAAAACTAAACAAAAACTAACAACGCCACCGGCAAAAGACCAGAAAATAAAAAAAGTAACGGTTTGTTACTTTATTTTGTTAAAACATCAGGATTAACATCAGCTGTTTTTCTCCACAGATCCAGAGGATATAATCTGTCTCAAAACACTTCAGTTTAGCGCACTTTATAAATCCTGACAGAGTTTCCGATTTATTTTGGAGGTTTTAATCTTTGTGGACACTTTAGTCCACTGGTCCAAACGAGTTGTCACAGCAGAAATCTTTCCTAAGAGCTCTCGTTTGTGTACAGCGCTGCAAATGCTAACGTTAGCAATCGCCGGCTAGCGCTAGCTACACCCGAGGCTAGCGTTTTAAACGCTTTCACTGCTTCTAAAAAATGCCATAAAACGTTTGTGCAAGTTGTTTAAAGCCAGAATATATCCGCACGTCTAGTATTAACAAATAAAGAGCCACTGAAGCTGTCATGAAGTATCTTCCAGACTTCATTCACTCGCTTTGACTCTATCGCTCAGCAGACACGGCGCTGCACTGCCCTAAAGGCTGGGGGGGGAAGCGATTTTAAGAACTAGAGAATTTATACTGAATTAGGGAACTCGGCCGCCAACACTTCTGCACGAGTTTTCGAGCTGAAATTCCCCCCCGAGCAGTGTTTAAACACGTTTTTAACAGTCGGAGCTCGGAACTTCACAGTTTCCGAGAGAACATGAATGCAGCAAGAGACACAGCCGCTTCCCATGGGCTGCGCTCAAGACGAAAGCAGAAGCAGGTGTCTGATCATTCTCATCACAGAGCGCAAAACCAAAGAATCTGGGAACAGTTTGAACAACAAATACACGTTCTGTGTATCATAAGCTCTCAGACAATCTTTATTTTGCGTCAATAGGACAAGTATTGGCTGAACTATGCTCACTAATAGCTGATAAACTTAAACGTCTGCAGATCGCAAAATTTACCACAGCGAAATACGGCGGATTCCTGCACATTTATGTTAAAGTGTTGCAAGTCCCGAAAAAGTTTCAGATTTCAGTATTTCTGTCCAAAAAGTCCAGCGCGATGATGCAGCTTATCAGCTGTTTCAGCGTCAGTGTGAAGAGGGAACAGAGGCGGAGCTCACAGAGGGAGGGACAGGGCTGGGGCCCCCTTTGGAAACACTGATACCAAGTGAAATTTGAGGAAAGGTACAATAATTTATTAATTATAAAATTAAAGATTTGTTGGTCTAAAATAGCTCCCTCCAAATTTTTTTATTCAAAGTTTCTGAGGGCAGGATCTTACAATATATGTTTATTGTGAGAAATATTATTCAGTCTACAATTATTTTTGTCTGTCGCGTTGTTATAAATTATAATTTAAGCGCTGCTTTGGCTTGACTGATTAAGGTTCGTAGAAAATACTGGAGGGCCCCCAAAGCTGATTTTTGCTTCGGGCCCCCAAAAGGTTAGATCTGGCTCTGAACTCCGGCACTGGTCTGCCACCACCCCAGATGCCTGGGTACTGACCACCTTATTCCGGGGATATCGGCTAAAATTCCACCGCCGGCCCCCCATTTTTGGTCAGGTTCGAATGGTCATAATTTCTGACCCAGCCCAGGCCGATTCTCTCAATCGGGAGATTGTGACTTTGCTGGACAAGGTTGCAATCCTCCATGTCAACCCCCGGCTGGACCCGGGAAGGTTTTATTCTGGTTCCGAAGCATACTGGCGATCTGCAACCGGTACTGGACCTGCGGGGCCTGAATGCATTTTTACTGGTGATACCATTTCACATGCTACACACTTCAGAGGTGCTGCAGGCTCTTCCCCTGGCGAGTGGTTCACGTCAATAGACCTTCGGGATGCGTAATTCCACGTTCAAGCCATCAGCGATTCCTCCGGTTTGCCTCAGGGGAAGCATTACCAGTTCAGGAACCTTCGGTTCGGACTGTCCCTGTCTCCCCGCGTCTTTACTCGTCTGGTGGCTGCCGCCTTGGCTCCACTGCAGGCTCAATGTGTCAAGATTCTACCTTGCCTGGACGACTGGTTGATATGTTCTCCCAGTTACCAGCAGGCTGTTCACGATACGGAGACTGTGCTTGCTCACATGCACAGACTTGGCCTCACAGTGAACGAGGACAAGAGCAATCTCGTTCCTGCCCAGGCTACAGTTTTTCTGGGAGTTGCCCTGGACACGGTTGCGATGATGGCACGCCCTTCGCCGAGACGGTTGGCAACATCATTGGCCACAGTGGCTGCCTTTCAGGACGATGCAGTTCTGCCATACCTGCAATACATGAAACTGCTGGGCAAACTGGTAGCAGCTTCCAGTACAGTTCCGTTGGGGCTACTATCACTACGCCCGATGCAAATGTGGCTGAACGGTCAGCAGCTCGATCCAACCAGGAATGTGCACAGGCACTGTCTCAGTGGAGAGGCCGTCACTGGGTGACGCATTGGGACAGTTGCCTGCACGCAGGAAGTCATCAGTACAGATGCGTCTGCCAAAGGTTGGGGCGCAACCTGGCAAGGACGAGCGGTACAGGGGATCTGGCCCCCCATGTTTGATGGGGAACACATCAATGTGCTCGAATTGGTCGCAGTCCAGTTGGCTCTGCACCATTTTCTTATAATCCTGAGAGGCAGGCATGTCCTTGCACGATCAGACAACTGTTCAGTGGTTTATCACTTGAACCATCAGGGGGGAACCAAATCAATCCAACTGATGCAGCGGTCACGTCAGCTGTTGGTTTGGGCGTCGACCAACTTTGCCAGTCTGCGTGCAATGTACATTCCGGGACAGAGAAATCAGGTGGCAGATTTCCTCTCCCGTCAGACACTGCTGCCCGGGAGTGGAGACTCCATCCGGAGGTGGTCGCGAGTATTTGGGAGGCCTACGGCGAGGCAGAGGTGGATCTTTTCGCCTCACGGGAGACGTTCCATTGTTCCCTGTGGTACTCCCTGTCAGACCAAGCCAGTCCATTGGGCCAGGATGCCCAACGTTCTCCTTTACGCCTTCCCTCCATTTCCCCTGATTCATCAGACTCTGCTGAGAGTCCTACATGAGGGCCACAAACTTCTCCTGGTGGCGCCGTTCTGGCCAGGGAGGATTTGGTATCCAATCCTCCCTGGGGGTCGCAAGCTCTGTTGCGACCCACCGTTGCGCCTCCCCTCCAGAGCCGATCTCCAGTCACAGGTCCACACTGATGGTGTATCTGGCTGCAATCTCTTGCTGGCATTGTGAGGTGAATGGTACCACAGTTGGTCATGACAGAAACATTTCTCTTTTCTTGACGGGAGCTAGGAGGTTGAACCCACCGAGACGTCCAATGTCTCCGTCGTGGGATCTGTCCTTGGTTCTGGAAGTCCTGCAGTCTCCGCCATTTGAGCCAGTTAGTCAGGTGAGCTATAAGTGGCTGTCATGGAAAACCGCTTTTCTCTTGGCCATGGCATCTGGTAAACGTGTTAGTGAACTACAGGCACTGTCTATTAACTGTCTATTAGTGATGCCTGCTGTTTGTGTGCTATGCAGGTTCTCGTAAGAGTTCGGCCCTCTCTACACAGCATTTGGCACGGTGGGTTGTAGAGGTCATTAAACATGCGTATGTGTCCCAGAACCGTCCAGTTCCTGCGGGTGTCCGGTGCCACTCTTCCTGGGCGGCCATGCACGGCGTTCCTTTGGAGGTGATCTGTGCAGCAGCTTCCTGGTCATCCCCATCTACTTCTGCCAGATTCTACAGAGTGAATCTGATCCCTGCTCACCCGCTCGACGGAATTTTACACCAGCATCGCTCTCTAACTCCTTAAGGTGGGTGATATTCTCTGGTTTTAGTAGAGATTCCTCGTGACGTTGTTGCACGTCATCCAGTGCTTTAAGCACCGCCTCTGGTGGTCAGTAGAGATGAAATAGAACGAAAGTTACGTATGTAACTACGGTTCTATGAATCCCGGATGACCGCCAGAGGTCTCTATCCCTCAGAATCCTCGTGTTTGCGCGAGTTCTGAAGGACTGAGCTTCCGGTATCACGTGACTTTATAGACTCACGTGGGTCACCGGGGGTCACATGTGTTGTTATTAATTCTCAACCTTCGAATGCGTAAGTATCGTATCCGGGATTCATAGAACCATATGTAACTTTCGTTTTCTGCAGATCATAGTCAGGTCCTGGTAGAGCAGGGCTCTTGCCAGCAGTTTGGTTCAGTTGCATTGGTGGACTTAACTTTTCTTTTAAGTGCCCATCGCCAATCAACAATGTTTAAAGGGGACCTATTGTGTGTTTTTTTTATATATTTAGTAAGAAACTAGAACATATACAGATAGTAGTTTACCTTTTGTTCATTGTAAAACACAAAGTTGATCTAAAACAACTTAAAAATAGGAACAGCTCTACTGACTTCCTGTTCAAAACTGCAGAACTGATAAGCCCCGCCTCTTCACTTTAAAATGTAACTGTAAAAAGCAACAGATTTTTAAAAAACTATTTATTATTGTTGGAAAGTGAATTTGGGACAGTATTGAACCATATAAGCTTCACTTTGAGTTTTAATCTTTTGAATTATAACAAGTAAATACAGACAAATACAGACAAGTGTTCTTCAGCTGCAGCTGAAGAACAAAACAAGATTACTCCAACATGCATGAATCAATTCAAATATAACTTTAAGTAAACTAAAGATAAAGGAGGACCATCATAATAAGGTTAAAAACTTAGAAAAGTGAATTAGACACAATAGGTCTCCTTTAAGTCCAGCAATTAGCTTCAGTTTGTCATTTCAGATAAAACAAGATGACAGCCTGGTGCGTTCCCATTAGGGCTGGGCGATATTGACAAAAATGAATATCTCGATAATTTTTTGGCAAATCTCGATGACGATATATGAACGATATTTTGCCAGTCCCACATAAACTTGTTAAAACCGATCTTCAAACTTGTTCCTATATTGGAAAAACATCTAAAATTGATTGAATTTTTACATGACTTTCTGAAATAAAGATTTGCCAATAGAACAAGTAAATTTAGTTCTTATTTCACAAGGTTTTTTCAATTTAATTAAATTCAATTTCAAGTCAGTGTGTATTTTTCTTACTTAACAACTTGTTTTATGCTTGTTCCATTGACAATCTTAGTCGAAACCTATAAAATGCACTTAAAAGAAGTAAAATACTACTTATTCCAGGCACATATTGCCTCATTGTCTGGTGGTTAATTATCAGACAAATATTTGTCAAATGAATTACAAAAGTGCAGCCATCCCCGACTATAACCTTATTTTGTAAAGCACTTATCTACAAACACTGATAGACATGAACTTCCTTTGTTCATTAAAAACTTTACAGCATCACTTAAGTAATTTTTATTGTAAATGAGCTCTTTTGTTGGATGTTTTTACTGCACGATCTACTCGATATTCAATTTTTGCATATCTTAAAAACAACATTCACGATATCTAAATTTCGATGTATTGCCCAGCTCTAGTTCCCATGCGTGTGTGCGGAGAAGCACAGGTTCAACATGTCAACGTATGTATGAGCTACAAAATACTTTCTTCCACACAGTCTGTTGGAGATGAAAATGATTATTTATTATTTTTGAAACTACTAGGGATGGAAAATCGATCGAAAACATCAAAAATTGATCGAAGTTCGCAGCAATCGAATCGTAAGGCCAGAATCGATTCGTTTTTTTCATGCAGCCACTGACTTACACACACTCTGTATTTATATAATACACACAATAATACAATAATAGAAACAATATTTAAAGAAACAAAGTGTGAACTTGTGCCAGATCTGACTGAATGTGCATTATTATGTGAGTTAACAACTGACTCTAAATATGGACACGAAATATTACTCTTTACTGTTTGATTGTTGACCAAAACACAAGTTCTAAGCTCTAAAAACAGTGACTTTGTTTTAAATGCCATGTATTATGGTTTATTTTGTCTCTTAAGAAAAAAGTTAATATAGATAAACAAACCAAATCGAACAAAATCGAAAACTGAATCAAATCGTGACTTAAGTGAATCGTCCCATCCAGTGCTTAATTTGTAACTCAAAACGTTGCCGGAACAAAATGTGGGTTTTGGACCGGGCTCCAGACAAGGTCGAACCTTTACCGGAGCGCACACAATAAGTGAACATAGAGGCTTAGAAATGCTAAAATACAACCCAACTGTCCGTCCTACTCGATGTTAAACGATATAAGTAATTATGTCTGTGTTACACGTTTTTTTACATGTCACACAGAGATTTTCATTCATTCTGACAGAAATCAGCGCACCTGCCGCTAAATCTGATCCACAGCAACAAGTAGCCCTCCCACACACGCTCCTGCAGCTCAGCACTGCCTCCGCATCATATCTGACTCTCCACAAGTCACAACAACAACGCAGGACAAACAGCCTTTACACAGCATACACGGGTCTCATACATCAAACGTGACGCTAAAATACACGTTAAAGTAACACAGTGAAGTTAGTTGCCCTTACAAGTAACTGCGGCCGCTACATCCGCGCTGGTTCTCCTCTTTATCGCCCCGTACACTCCAAACACATGTGACACTCCCGCTGCTTTTAATCCATCAAAACGAGTCGCAAATAACAACAAATATTCACAAAATCCTCTTAGACGCATATTTCCTGTTTTAGAAGAAGATACAAGAGCGCGGCTAGCCTGGAACCAATGAAAAGTCTTAAACCCGCCTGCGCTGCTTCTGATTGGTCAAAATTCCTGTCAGTTTCGCTTTCAACCAATTACAGTCTGTCAGTCCTTCTTCCCCACAAATAAGCCTGTTGTTTCTGTGAATGAGAGACTGGAGAGGAGCAGAGCCGCGTCTCGTAGAAGTAAGACAAAAAGCTTATTAGAAAGCGTTACCGGAGCAGACAAAACTGTTGCCGGAATGCCCCACGAGAGTTCCTGGATCTTATTCCGGCTTGTTCCGGCTCAAATTACGCCCTGGTCCCATCCCTAGAAACTACTAAACTACACACTTAGAAGCTGAGAAGATTACAACCTGGACAAATTTAAATCACATGGCTTTGAATACAGAGAAAACGTGTACGATGCTAGTAGGATCAAATCACTGCATAAATTCAAATCATAAATTGATTTTAAGAATGAACAATGTTTTTATCAAACAGGTACAAGAGGCCAAACTCCTTGGCGTTATAGTGGATCACAAATTAGCCTGGACTAAACAAATAGAATCCATAAGTACAAAAATGGGCAGAGCTATTACTATGATTAAAAGATACTCACAATTTCTTACACAAAAATCTATTGAACAAATTACTCAAGCGTAGCTAGTTCTCTCTCAGATTACTGTCCAATGGTGTGGTCAAATTCCAAGTTAATCCAGCTAAAAAAAACTACAGACAATACAAAACAGGGCAGCTCGAATGGTGTTAGGATGTGAGGACAGAACCAGCTCCAAAGTGATGCTTGATAAACTAAAATGGCTCTCAGTGCAGGACAGATTATCATATTCAATGTTCGTTTTTTTTCAAAAATATCCTTGAATCTAAGCTTCCACGGATAATTTATCAAAATATTTCTTTCAGTGATGACAAGCACAATTATAACACTAGGCATGCCTCTGCAGGAAAATGTATTTTACCAAAAACTAAATCACACTGGATAAAAAAGACGTTTATTTATAGAGCGATGCACAAATGGAACACCCTTCCCAAGATAATAACTCTAGAGGGGAATGTTACAAGATTTAAATTATTACTTAAATCTTTTTTATGACACAAATGAGTTTGGAGGTTTTTACTTCACAGAATCTAAGTTTTCATTCTAGATAATTGTCGTCCAGATCAACTGTCAGGGCGTTTACATGGAGGCCAGGAAAACTGGATAACTCGCCTAGTCCGATTTAAACCAGTTTTCCAAAGCTCATGTAAACCCGGGCAGACCTATTGAGGAGCTGTAAACCGGTTTTCGGAAAACCTGTTGGCGCACGTGGTCCCGACCGATTGTAGTCTGATTTCAGACTCATGTAAACAGACAATCGGTCTGCAGCTGGACAAATGCAACTGAGCAGCTCACAACCCCTGACCACAGCACATTCCAACCATAAATTAAGAATTTTAGAACTATAAACTGCCTTGCAGAAAGTGGCACACACAATCTCACATTGAACTGCATGTTTAACACTGCTCTTAAAGTTTAAAACAGTCCTACATGTTGCAGAAAAAACTGTGTGTCATTTAACAAACAATAATTCAAACAGTTAATAAAAATAAACAACATTAACAATGTTAAAGTAGTTCAACAAATACAGCCTCAGTCATGCAGTTATGAGTCTGACACAGCAGGACCAGTCTCTCCAGGGTAATCGGTTTACTCATGTGCATGTAAACAGGAGCAAAACAGGTCCAACCGGTTTGAGGGGAAAACCAAGTAGAGTCCAGTTTTCTAGCCTAGTCTGATTTCCCTGGACATGTAACCGCAGTGATTGAGAGATAAAGCACAGATGGAGAAGTATGTGTGTGTTTATTGGTACTGAGGTTAAATTTTATGGTTATACGTTCACATGTACTGTACACTTCTATGGACATAAACATGAAAAATGTATTGTGAGATGTGAGAAATATTTTTAATGTATCTAATGTTTATCTGTAATGTAAGATAATTTTTAAGGACCCCAGGAAGAATAGCGTCAGCAAGACTGCGCTAATGGGGATCCAAAATAAACATAAAAAAAAAAAAAATCAAAGGAGTGAAAAACATGGCATATTTCTACAGAAGCAACGAGCGAAGCACAGATCTCTTAAGTTTGATTTAGCTCATTCTAAATGACAGAAGACAAACGGGCTACTTGCTCTAAATGGGCTGAATTCACACAAAAATTAATTCAGGGCTTATTTTTTTAATCAAAGGAATATTTCATTGGATTGTGAACAGGGTTTTTCCAACGACGGAGAGATCAAAATTAAGACTTTTTAAGTCATTTTTAAGAATAAAAAAACTTAAAATCTATTCTCAAGTCGTGACATAAAGTATTTCACAAAAGCTGCTTTTAAAAGAAAAAAAAAAAACTACTGAACTAACAAAAAAGAAACCGATTTATACAGCAACTAAACATTCATTCAACTAAATAACAGAAGAAGAAACTCACCATTTGTGTTTTATTATTGAGAATATTATTATGTATTTTCCAACAGAGCAGCAGCAGAGTGAAATAGATCAGGAAATCTGACTCAAACGGCTGCATAAAAAATGTCAGATCTGCACAAACACTTTTACGACAAATTTAAGACTTTTTAAAGGTTTTAAACAGACTTTCACAAGCCCAAAGTTGCTTTACAGAAACAGGATTGTCTCTGGGGGGTAGAGCCTGTGGTGTGGGGGAGGGAGAGGCATACAAAAGACAAACGCTTTGTACTGGTCATGAAAAGCTAACAGACTAGCACATGTTTAAGTTGATTGGTTGGTAAAAGTAGATTTCCCAGATGTGCAGAGTCAGACTTACAGAGAGTGAAGCAGGAGAGCAGGTTCAATGCAGGAGCAGCAGCAGTTCAGCCCTGGAGTCGTGTCTGAAGGTTTATTCTCTCCAAAGTTCTGGTTCAGTCTTCTCCCAAAGCTCTGCTGCTGTGTTCAGTCTCGTCCTTCTTTTTTTCCTGCTTGTGTAGCTGAAGCCCCTCCCCCTTCTTCTTCTTTTAGAATAGCAGACTAGACACAACTAGGGCGTATTGCTGCCACCTGCTGTTCCATCCTCACACATTATTTCCTCTTCATACTCGATTATGCTTATATTCTGTTAAAAAGTCCAGTAGCTCGTAAAAATATCATGACTTTTTCCATTTCTTTCCAGGAGTCTAAATTCCAGCAGTTTTTCCAGAGTGAATGAAGTCTGGCCAGTTGTTCCCAAGTCTCTAAAAAGTTGATTTCTCTGTCGGAGATAGTTATTACACTGCAAAAGGACATGCCTCACTGTTTCAACTTGTCCACACTCACATCTACCATCAGGGTGTTTACCTATCAGAGCCAGCCCACTCCTTAGTCCAGTGTGTCCCAGTCTGAGTCTAGTGATGACTATCGACTCTCTTCTATTAGAGCTAAAACATACTTCCCTGCTCCCAACAGAATTCTGGACTGTATAATATGATCGCCCTTTTGTGTCGTTTGCCCAATCATGTTGCCAGGTCTTTTGATAGAAGATTTAATTATCTCTGTACATTCTGATGTCCCAAAAGGTATTAGAATAATACATTGAGTCTCCGCCCACTTGTTTCTGGAAGTACATTGTATTTTATCACAGGGATTTTCTCTACAAACTTCACCAGCATGTTCTTATAACCAGCTGTATCTATTCTAGACTTCCCAAGTAAGATTACAACAATACATTTTTCCAAACAGAAAGTAAGTTGCAATCATTTCTGTCAGTCACTTTACATCAGTTTTCTCTCTAGATGATCTTCTCTAGTTCAGGTTTGTCTGTAGTTGAACTTTTCTTGATCATGTCATTAGGTACTGTGCGCCGCTTATGTGTCATGGTCTTAGCGGATTACATAATAATGAATTTACAGTATTTATGAAATATGCATAGTTAAAAATAATAATTGGTAAATATTTCTGTTACATTAGCCTTTTTAGGGCTGCAACTAACGATTATTTTAGTAATCGATTAGTTGGGCGATTATTCTTTTGATTAATCGATTAGTTGTTTAAAACGCAAAAGTGACTAAAATACAAACTTTTTTGCCAAATTTGAGCAAATATAACATGGCCTGAGGACGTCCTGGAGATCTAGATTTTAGAGTTGTCAAAAGTATCTGAAAGTCTGATCCTGATCAACACTAAAACTGAACTAAACTAGATACTAATTTAGAACAAGTATTGATAAAAAACATCAGCAAGAAAAGTGTAGATAGTTTGTGATGAGTTTTAGAAGAATAGTTTTCAAAACTAGTTTAAAACCAAAATGTTTACTAAATAAAAAGTATTTTCTGTTGAAATCTATTCTACAGAAATCTGACGTATAGAGAGTATTTTCAATGATCATTGTGGGATCATATTTAGTCTTAATCAAGAATGAAGTCAGTTTCTTTGTATTAAATTGAAGTTTGAAATTTAGTATCATAACAACGCTAGGCTCAGGTAAACTAGTTTTTACAAAAAAACACAAAATCTTCACATGTTTTTATGTAATTTCTGTTAAATCTGACACTTTCCCACAGCTCATGGATGTTTGGAACCTAAAGAAACGAAAGAATGCAGAGGTTTGGTTTGTATTATGTACAAAGAAATCTACTGTTTGTGCACCGATATATTCCATGAATTCTGGATCCCTCGGCCAAAAAGACTGCAGCCGCCATCTTGTGAATGAACAACGTGATGGTGCTTTTAAAAGAAATGAAACTGATGCATGATCTGAAATGATGATGCCATCATAACAACTTTTTAAAATAGAAGACATTAAAGAGGAGAAAAACAGAAAATAGTCAATTCTGGAAAAAGTTTGACTTGTGAATGAGACTCAGGAAAAGGTAGACTATATTATGTTTTTGCCGTACGTCTATCAGGTTTAATTCTCTATGTAACCAAGTGTATATTTAAATATCATGAATATAGGAGAGACTATTAGAATTTATTTAATACAAATGTATCTTTCCACAAAAAAAACAAAAACAAAAAAACATATTGTTAAATAGAAAAGGTAAATTTGTTAAAAAGGTTCATATTTAATTTTCTTTTTATTTAATGAAGAAAAAATGAAAACTCAAATCAGTTTTTCCTTGTTTAGTGTTTGATTTGAAGTTGAAAATCATCACCAACTAGCGATGGTTCTTCACCAACGCCATATTAGTGATATTTATTAGTAACGCCTGTTAGACTAATCTTTGGTCAAAGTCCACAGGAACAAAAAACATTTGTGTGTAACTGGTTTTGTGCGTAACTAGATCTGGATGTGAAGGACTTAGATCAGCGTGTCCAAACTGCGGCTCGGGGGCCAAATGCGGCCCTAGGACCAATTTATTTTGGCCCTCAGACTTCATGCTATATTGGCCCAAATTACAAAAAAGTATAGTTTTTAATGTCAAATTTGAGCAATTCTTCTATCATAGTCAAAATAACAAACACTGGATGTCATATAAACCTAAAATCATCATTTCATGTCGGTAGCACTTTACATTACGGCTCGGTAATAACATGGTAATAAGATGTAATAATATGGTAACAGCGAGGTAATAGCAATGTAATATCAAGGTAATAACAAAATAATTACCATGTAGTTCATTTGCTGTTACAAGGCAATATACAAATTTTTCTTTGTAACAGTTTTCAGTTTCCATGTGTCTGCGTTAAAGCCCAAGTCTTCAGTCCTCAATGCTCTTTGGTGCTGTAGACAGGCAGGCAATCAGTTTTTCAATTAAGTTTATTCTGTACAATTAAAATGGGGGTGAATATGAGCGTAGTAAACCTGTAAAAGAAACATAACATGCTGCACAAAACCATTATGAACTTATATAGTAACTCATTGTGACAATAGAGTCACTGTAAGTTAAAACTCACATGCTAATGCTAACGTTAGCATACGGAGCTAGCGCTAATGAAAACAAACCAACACAGAACTTAATTATTCACTTAAGAACTTCGAAGCTACTATATATATACCTAAAGTTCCAAGTACTATGGTGTGACTAGATCCCTAAATACAAACATCAAGGCTGTGCTGACTCAGGAGGACACAGCAAAGCAACTCTAACGGGATCTATGGACGACTTGAACAGGAAATGAACCACTTCCAGGTCACCTTGATACCCCTTTATTATTTACTAATTCCTACTTGTATTACTGGGTATGGCCATCCAGTTATTACTAAAATATTGTTTAAAGATATTTTGTGGTCTTCACAATTATTTTTTTTATAAGTTTGGAAGTTACCATTTGCATGTGAGTTTTAACTTACAGTGACTCTGTTGTCACAATGAGTTACTATATAAGTTCATAATGTTTTGTGCTGCATGTTATGCTTCTTTTACAGGTTTACTACGCTCATATTCACCCCCATTTTAATTGTACAGAATAAACTTTATTGAAAAACTGTGTTTACTGATTGCCTGCCTGTCTACAGCACCAAAAAGCATTGAGGATTGAAGACTTGGGCTTTATTTCTATAAAACAAAGTAGAAACAGCTAAAAGTGCATTTTGCAGCCCTATTTCTAGTTTATTACTTGGAAATTACCAAGTGTGTTTCTTGGTTTAATTTCTATAGTAAATACATTTTATAATTTTATTTATTTTATAGAAATTACAGAATTATTCCATTGAGTCATCAGTAAGGGTTGACATAGTAACATATATACACAAAATCGTCAAATACACGATGAAATCCTTTGTAATTACCTGTAAATAGTGTTGAAAGCATGAGTCTTATTTCAAGGTAATTAAAAGAAATGCTTCCTTGTTGCTCAGGTGATGACGCAGACACATGGAAATTGCAAACTATTAGTAAGAAAAATTAGTATATTGCCTTGTAACAGCAATGTAACAACAAATGAATTACATGGTAATTACTTTGTTATTACCTTGATATTACATTGCTATTATCGCACTGTTACTATATTATTACACCTAGTTACCATGCTATTACCTAGCTATTACCATGTTATTACTGAGCTGTAATGTAAAGTGCTACCTTAATGTCTTGTTAAAGGTGTGGTGGCTCACTAAAATTTGGTAGGATACAAAATTTTTATTGATTCACTTGTCTTAGTCATGCATTATATGGCCCTCCACTCATATAAGTTTCAAAATGCGGCCCACTCTGAAAAAAGTTTGGACACCCCTGACTTAGATCATTTTATCCGTTGGCTCATATATACTGTATCAGAACAATTCATACAGTCTACAGTTAAATTACAGACTCAAATCAAAGTACACACACACATTTATTTTTATGCACAGACTTAATCACAGTCACACAGATCAAAAAACACAAAACAGCCAGGGCAGGACCATTGCAAAACTTTTTTTAGAGGTGTGTGTGTAGGACTTTGACATTTTTTTTATCTTTTCAAATAGACTATGGACTGGATGCAGTGTGAGCCGGGGTAATGCTGCAATAGAAATCCTGTTGCTTTATTACAAAGAAACAACTGAAATACCTGTTTGACGATTATCTTCACACAAATTTTAATGACAAAAAGTCTTTAAATCCCAAGACAGTTGGTGAACAGAAAACATGGTGTCTTCTTTTCCAATAAGAATGATTTTTTGTACCTTGACTTTGGTTTTCTAACATTTTACTGGCATTACCACCGACTGCTGGTATCTTGCCCTCTTGGTCTTAGCGTTGAGGTGTCTCAAAGAGTTGTTTTCTGTTTTGGCTGCTATGAGCTCCAGAGGCAGCACCTATGACATACTGAGCTGATACCAGTTTATTTAGTGAGCCTTTACATGAGCAGATGAGCAGAGCAAAATTCAATAAATGCACCAAGCCTGGCTTTTTATCAACTAATACAATAACAAAATAAAATTGATAGCAAAACATGTAAGGCCTAATACTTTCACGTAGTTTGACCTTCCCGCACTGCTCTACTGTCATGTGATGTGTGCTTCACTAGATTAACTGGGATCAGACATGAGCTATAGTGACCAACACACAACAAAATTTTTTCCCCGACAATGCCAAAACATAAACCAGGTGCAAGATACGGTCCTATATCAGATCACAACTTTTTTGTACGGTGGATTATTTTATGTGTTATTCTCTTGCTTGACCTAGAAAAAGGCTTCTCACAGACATCACAGCTCATTTTTCTTCTCCAATGTGGAGTCTCATATGTGAAACTAAACAGCTTGACTGAGAAAATCTTTCTCATAGACTTCACAACTATATGGTTGTAAAGTTGGTCTTGCGTGTGATGTTGCATGATTCCTTAGACTCAGATTGTGAAAATGTCTTACCACACTGGTCACACCTAAATGGTCATTCTCTATTGTGATCTCTCATATGTATCTTTAGGGTTTTAGAGCATGCAAAAGTTCTTCCACACTGGTCACAGGTGTATGGCTTTTCTCCCGTGTGGATTCTCATATGTGTCACTAAGGCAGTCAACCTAGAAAAAGACTTTTGACAAACCTCACAGCAGTAGGGTTTTTCTCCAGTGTGGGTTCTGTTATGTCTAACTAGGTGAGTTGAAGTAGAAAAGGCCTTCTCACAGACCTCACAGCTGTAGAGTTTTTCTCCAGTGTGGATTCTCATATGTCTAATTAGGCGAGTTGAAGTAGAAAAGGCCTTCTCACAGACATCACAGCTGAACGGTTTTTCTCCAGTGTGGATTCTCATATGTTTTAACAGACAGCCTTGGTTATTAAAGGCCTTCTCACAGACCTCGCAGCTGTAGGGCTTTTCTCCAGTGTGGATTCTCATATGTCTAACTAGGCAAGTTGAAGTAGAAAAGGCCTTCTCACAGATCTCACAGCTGTAGGGTTTTTCTCCAGTGTGGATTCTCATATGTACTCTGAGAGAGCTTGATTGAGAAAATGCCTTCTCACAGACTTTACACCTAAATGATTTTTCTCCAGTGTGGATTCTCATATGCGTCACTAATCTAGTTGATAAAGAAAATGCCTTTTCACAAACATCACAGCTAAATTGTTTTTCTCCAGTGTGGACCATCTTATGTGACAATAACTGACTTGATGAATGAAATACTCTCTCACAGACTTCACAGCTGTATGGTCTTTCTCCAGTGTGGATTCTCATGTGTTTTACTAAGGTGTCTGCTCTACTAAAGGCCTTCTCACAGACCTCACAACTAAAAGGTTTTTCTCCAGTGTGGATTCTCATATGCAACACTAATATAGCTGATGAAGAATATGCCTTTTTACATATATCACAGCTGTATGGTCTTTCTCCAGTGTGGATTACCATATGTTTTATTAGGTTACCTGAACAACTAAAGGCCTTCTCACAAACATAACAACTAAAAGGTTTTTCTCCAGTGTGGATTCTCATATGTCTAACTAGGCATGTTGAAGTAGAAAAGGCTTTCTCACAGATCTCACAGCTGTAGGGTTTTCTCCAGTGTGGATTCTCATATGTACTCTGAGAGAGCTTGATTGAGAAAATGCCTTCTCACAAACATTACACCTAAATGTTTTTTCTCCAGTGTGGATTCTCATATGTTTTACTAAGGTGTCTCGTCTCCTAAAGGCCTTCTCACAGACCTCACAGCTGTAGGGTTTTTCTCCAGTGTGGATTCTCATATGTGTTACTAGGCAGCTTGGGGTTGAAAAGGTCTTTTTACAGACATCACAGCTGACTCTGGTGTGACTTGTTTTGTAGTGTCTTTTGAGAGCTGAAGCATCGGACCATGTCTTCCCACACTGCTCACAGCTGAATGTTTTTTCTCCAGTGTCAAAGCTCTTGTCGCTTAAGCTTTCTAGACTTTCTAGTAAATCCTGTCCTTCACTGGCCACAGCTGAATCGTCTTTCTCTGGTGTGAGTTGTTTTGAGGCCTGAAGCATGGCGTCACGTCTTCCAACACTCGTCACAGATGAAGTTCTGCATATCAACAAAGAAAAGAGGAGACATAGTTAATACCATAGGCGACGCCTAAGGCCCAATACGCCGGGGCTAAGCCCCGGATGTCAGTGGGTCTAGCCCCAAACCCAATCTGCCCCTCCGTCGCTGGGTCCCCCCACAGACTGTGACAGGACACCCGCATTGGCCCCGAACAGCACCCGCCACAGAGACCCAGCGTAAGCCTCCCGATGACACGCTAACATTTTTTTTCTCGCGGGATGGGCGTGTGGACGGTCGGACCTGGCCTGGGGCACAGATCCCTCAGGTTCGGCCTGCGGCGGAGAGCCACCAGACTGTCTGGACTATTCCATGTTCCCCCGCTGTAATGGTATGACCCATTTCTTCACGTAAATAGTTTAGCCCAGTGTTACCTGTGAGAGCGGGGTTAACTTGTGTAGTTCGGTAAAGTTAGCATCATATTCACAGATTCGGACTTCCGAGGTCAATAGCTCCTAAACGAAAAACTCTTGAATGATAAAAACATCCACAGATACTCACTGTTACATGGCTAATCGACTACAACGTTTTTTAAAATCAGATGTGTATTTTGACCGCAGCAAAATGAATAGCCGCCAATGCGCAACCAGCGCTGAGAAAAGCGCTTAGGGACCGTCAACAAATAGCAATGCAAATAAGATATCCTTTATTTGTCCCACAATGGGGAAATTCCAGTGTTGCAACGCACATTTTAAGAACAGCAGGGAAACTAGAAACATGCAATCAAATAAGATAATAGGAATAAAATAGACTTAAAATATATATATAAAGATACAATAATTAAAAGACTATTATTTACAATAAATGTTTGCTATGGCACAGTGCAGGATATGACAGGATAAATAGATAAGTGGCATCAGTATATAGTATATAGTATTATGTACAATATATGACTATGATTATGTACAACTGCAGCATATGAACAGAATAAATAACCAGTAATAAATATGAGGTAAAAGTATGACGATGTTTATGTACAGAGCAGCATTTAAGGAGGTGTAAATAGAGGTAAATAAATAATAGCAGATAAAGTGACGTGAGTGAGTTGTACCAGAGATGTTTCGATGGTAACACAGTATTGCACAAGATTAAATGTGATGATGTCCAGAGTTAACAGTGTTCGTTGTACAGTCTGACAGCAGCAGGAAGGAAGGACCTGCGGAACCGTTCCTTCACACAGCGAGGGTGAATCAGTCTATCACTGAAGCTGCTCTCCAGAGCAGACAGGGCGTCCTGCAGGGGGTGAGACTCATGGTCCAGCATAGATGTGAATCTAGCCAGGACCCTCCTGTCCCCCACCTCCCGCACTGAGTCCAGAGGACAGCCCAGGACGGAGCTGGACTTCTTGATGACCTTGTCCAGCTTCTTCCTCTCCCTCTCTGTGATGCTGCTGCTCCAGCAGACCACACCGTACAGGATGGCAGATGCCACCACCGAGTCGTAGAAGGTCCTCAGGAGTGGCCCCCTCACTCCAAAAGACCTGAGTCTTCTCAGGAGGTAGAGCCTGCTCTGGCCTTTCCTGTACAGTGCATCAGTGTTGTGAGTCCAGTCCAGTTTATTGTTCAGATGAACACCCAGGTACTTGTATGAGTCCACTCTCTCAATGTCCCTTCCCTGGATGTTCACTGGTGGCGGGGCAAAATGGTTAAATCCTCAATAGCTGCTTTGTAATATTATGTAGAGCCAAAAAAATATAAGTACTCAATGGGTGAAACTTAGTGTACCTACTACAACCACATTATTTACAATCTGATTCTTTATGTATTTATTTATTTGATAGGGACAGTGCATATTAACAAACATCTGTAACAGTTACAGTGTAAATATGCCAGATTATAGCAAGAATGCTAATTTCCATCTGTAGTCCCTAGGCAGGTACACATATAAAGACAACAAAAATACAAGAGTACAATAATTTAGGACAATACAAGACAACACAACAAGCTATAAAGGCCACACTCCTCAGGGTACAAAGTGCCAATTTTCTGAAGTGTAAATGTGGTTAAGGTGCTTAAACTAATTTTAAAGTGCTGCAGTTTTAAATCTAATAAATAAGTTTAGTTTAAGACCAGTTCGTATCCACGTGTTGGTCTTCTCCTGCCGCACAGAGATGACCAAGACACTGGAGTTTGCAGAGTGCCCTCTAGTTCTAAAACATTCATACATATTTACATATTTACATTGAACAGTTACTGGAGATCGTAACAGAGATTGCAGAGTAATACATATATGCGGTGCATGCCTACATACGTATATGTATGCATGCATCGCTCAACAACAGTAGTAAACAACAGTAAGATATGAGTCTGTTCAGACAATCATGTCTAATGCTACATACATGTATCTATCACGTGACATGAGGTCTGAACAGCTCTAGTGGGTGCATTGTTGATTGGATTTGAGCCAATGTTTAAGTTGTGCTTTGAATGTGTTGTATGTGGGAGTCTCTTCTTGTGTGAGGGATGTTATTCCAGATGTTCCAGCCTCTGACTGAGAGGACTGATTGTGTCTGTAAGGAACCTCACAATCACCGCTGGTTCTGCCAGTGGTAGGTTTTTGTTTTAATGAATTCTTGAAGTGGTGGTGGTGCAAGTCCATGGAGTGTTTTGTATATTGTACATTCATATTTGAAGTGTTTGAAGTTCTCGAAACTTAACAAATTATATGTTTAAAGAATGTAACAGTGGTGATATATAATTGTTTTTTTTGAGCCCTTGTTACAGTGATTCTATTTGTTTGAGTGTGGTGACGGTTGTGAGAAGCAATATTCAATATGAGAAAAGATCATAGCATGCAGAAACATTCTTGCTGCCGGTATTGTCAGTGATGATCTAATACTTCTGAAATTGCAGAGATTAAATTTGATTGTTTTAGAGATTTTTTTAAAGAGTCAAGAACAACACCAAGGTATTTGAACTCATGTACCATCTTAAGCTCCTCTCCCCAAGGAAATACATTTGATTTTGTGTTCTACTTATTGATTGTTTTGAAAATATCATACAGACAGGTTTTTTTTTTTTTTTTTTTTTTTTTTTGTATTTAGGAGTAGACATGAGTTTGACAGCCAATCTTGGACTTGAGTGGACTTGATTGTAGATGTGAGAATATGGCCTGCTTCTTGTGGATTTTTTGCAAATGTGTAGATCACAGCATGCATCAGGAATTATTACAATTTTTATGACAAAATATGATCATTTAAGGTATTAATTTTCAATAGCTTTTACAGTAGGTGTTCTTTTGTCACCAAATTCACAGCACAAGTCAATAATATGAATATCTACCTACTACGACCTTAAAACATACAATGTGAAGCTTTTTTGCTTTTAAATGGCTAAATATGATGAAAAATAAATATTAATTTTCAATAGCTTTTACACTAAATAGTCTACTGTCTCCAAATTTACAACATAAGTCAATAATAAACGTATCTACCAACTACAATAAACAGTTTTACATTACAAAGCCTAATCAATGTTTTTATGACAAAAACAATTACAAATTTGAATATTGAATAGCTTAGTGTGGTCTGTTGTTACTAAGTTTACAGCATAAATAAAATGTTAATATCTACAATTAAAACAACAACAAATAAAACTTTACAAAGCTTTATAAACTTCCTGCTTTGTAAAAGCTTAATTCAAATTCAAACTTAAAAATTATCATATTTTTCATAAAAACAGCAAGAAAGCTGCATGATGTAAAACTGTTTGTTGTAGTGGGGTAGATATTACCAATATTGGTTCATGTAGTGATTTTAGTGGAAATAAAACATCTACTGTAAAAGATATTGAACATTAAAACTAATTTATCATATGTTGTCATAAAAACAATTAAAAAATTCATAATGTCAATTTTTTTTATTGTAATAGATATTACCAATATTGATTGGTGCTGTGATTTTTGGTGACAATAGACCACCTATTGTAAAAGAGTTAGATTTTACCCGTAATTGTTTGTGAATTTGGTGATAATAGACCTTATGCTTCCAAAGTGATTGAAAATGAATATTCCCATTTCATCATATTTGGCCATCTAAAAGCAATAAAGCTTCACATTGTATTGTTTGAGGTTGTAGTAGTTTGATATTACCTTTATTGCCTTGTAATGTAACATTGGAGACAGTAGATCATTAAGTGTAAAAGCTATTGAAAAATAAGAATCATATTTCATCAAATTCTGTCATAAAAACGGCAATAAAGAATCATAATGTAAAACATTTGGTTGTAGTAGGTAGATAATATTATTTTTAACTTATGTTGTGAATTTGGTGACAATAGACCTCCTGCTGTAAAAGCTAATGAAAATTAGTGCCCATAAATTATCATATTTTGTCATAAAAATTGTAATAAAGAATCATATTAAAAGAGATTTGGTTGTGGTGGGTACATTAAGTTTCACCCATTGAGTATTTAAAGTTTTTTGGCTCTACATAATATTACAAAGCAGCTATTGAGGATTTAACCATTTGCATTGCTATTTGTTGACGGTCCCTAATCGCTTTTCTCAGCGCTGGTTGTGCATTGGTGGCTATTCATTTTGCTGTGGTCAAAATACACATCTGATTTCAAAAAACGTTGTTGTAGTCGATTAGCCACGTACAGTGAGTATCTGTGTTAAGTTTTTATCATTCAAGAGTTTTTTGTTTAGGAGCTATTGACCTCGGAAATCCGAATCTGTGAATATGATGCTAACTTTATGTTCCAGTCTGCAAGGCAGCACAAGGACAGGAGGCAGACACGGACATAGACAGCAGTGTTTAAGAGAAAAAACAACCTTAGAAGAGTGGAAGTTGCAAATCGGAGCTTTACAGGAAAGGCCAGTAGACGTTGCAGATAAGGCCAGCGCTGTTGTAAGATCCTAAATGGATGAGAATATTGTTAAACTAAACACCACAGCAGAGTGAAATAGATCAGGAAATCTGACACAAATTGCAGCATAAATATGTAAGATCTGCACAAACAGTTTTAAGACCTAGAATTACAAATTTAAGAAATTTAAGGCCTTAAACTTAAGGTTTTTTTTACTATTTCAGACTTTTAATAGACAAGCCCAAAGTTGTTGAACAGAAACAGGATTGTCTCTGGGGGTAGAGCCTGTGGTGTGGGGGAGGGAGAGGCATACATACCTCCATCCCCCGAAGAAGTGCATCTACTGTCTCACATTTGATCACATGCTTTAGGTGCAACTGTCTGCACACAGACAACACGTGTAGTTATTCTACTTCTGCTCATCCCAAAACTCCTCAAACTTTGTAGAAATATCCTTTGTACTGGTCATGAAAAGCTAACAGACTAGCACATGTTTAAGTTGATTGGTTGGTAAAAGTAGATTTCCCAGATGTGCAGAGTCAGACTTACAGAGAGTGAAGCAGGAGAGCAGGTTCAATGCAGGAGCAGCAGCAGTTCAGCCCTGGAGTCGTGTCTGAAGGTTTATTCTCTCCAAAGTTCTGGTTCAGTCTTCTCCCAAAGCTCTGCTGCTGTGTTCAGTCTCTTCCTTTTTCCTGCTTGTGTAGCTGAAGCCCCTCCCCCTTCTTCTTCTTTTAGAATAGCAGACTAGACACAACTAGGGCGTATTGCTGCCACCTGCTGTTCCATCCTCACACATTATTTCCTCTTCATATTCGATTATGCTTATATTCTGTTAAAAAGTCCAGTAGCTCGTAAAAATATCATGACTTTTTCCATTTCTTTCCAGGAGTCTAAATTTAGCAGTTTTTCCAGAGTGAATGAAGTCTGGCCAGTTGTTCCCAAGTCTCTAAAAAGTAGATTTCTCTGTCGGAGACAGTTATTACACTGCAAAAGGACATGCCTCACTGTTTCAACTTGTCCACACTCACATCTACCATCAGGGTGTTTACCTATCAGAGCCAGCCCACTCCTTAGTCCAGTGTGTCCCAGTCTGAGTCTAGTGATGACTATCCACTCTCTCTATTAGAGCTAAAACATACTTCCCTGCTCCCAACAGAATTCTGGACTGTATAATATGATCGCCCTTTTGTGTCGTTTGCCCAATCATTTTGCCAGGTCTTTTTAATAGAAGATTTAATTATCTCTGTACATTCTGATGTCCCAAAAGGTATTAGAATAATAAATTGAGTCTCCGCCCACTTGTTTCTGGAAGTACATTGTATTTTATCACAGGGATTTTCTCAACAAACTTCACCAACATGTTCTTATAACCAGCTGTATCTATTCTAGACTTCCCAAGTAAGATTACAACAATACATTTTTCCAAACAATAAGAAAGTTCCAATCTTTTCTGTCAGTCACTTTGCATCAGTTGCCTATCGAGATGATCCTCTCTAGTTCAGGTTTGTCTGTAGTTGAACTTTTCTTGATCGATTCCTTAAATCAGGGATGTCCAACTCATTTTGACAAAGGGCCACATTGGCATGTTTGTCCTCAAAGGAACAGTTGTAACTAAAATCAACCTTATAAGGTTTGACAACCTACAAATAATAGTCTGTATTTGATTTTTGTGCATTTATTAAAGTGACATTCCTGCAGCTTCAGGCGACTCTGCCCCTGGTGCAGACAGCTCTTCTGATGATGCTTTCTTTGGTCCATCTGTATCTGGCATGTGGGATTGTTTTAATATTCTCTAAAGCACTTTGTGTTCAATTGTACAGTGCCTTGCGAAAGTATCCAACCCCCTTGAACTTTTCTACATTTTCTCTTATTATGACCACAAAAATCAAACATATTTCACTGAAACTTTGTGTGAAAGACCAACACTAAGTTGCACACAATTGTGAAGTGGAAGGACAGTCATACATAATCTATTTTTTTTTTTACAAATTAAAACCTGAAAAGTAGGCGTGCAAAATTATCCAACCCCCTTTGTTTCTGAGTGCAACACATTGCTTTTAGAGGCTTTAGAAGGTTCCAATGTTGACCTAGCAAATAAATAGAGTCCACCTGTGTGTAATCCACCCTCAGTATTAATGTAGCTGTTCTGTAAAAACCTCAGAGGTTTGTTTGAGAGTATTGGGGAGCGGTCAGCACCATGAAGACCAAAGAACACAGGGGGATAAAGTTGTGAAGAAGTAAAAAGCAGGATTAGGTTATAAAAAGATTTCCAAGGCTCTAAACATCTCACAGAGCACTGTTTACACCATCATCCATAAATGGAAGGAGTATGGCACAACTGCAAATCTACCAAGACCAGGCCGTACACTTAAACTTACAGTTTGAACAAGGAGAGAACTGGTCAGAGATGTAGCCAAGAGGTCCCGGTGACTCTGGAGGAACTGCAAAGATCTACAGCTCAGGTTAGAGAATCTGTCAAAGGTACAACTTTTAGTTCTGCACTACACAAATCTGGCCTTTATGGAAGAAAGCAATTGCTGAAAGAAAGCCATAAGAAATCATGTTTTCACTTTGCCAAAAGCCATGTGGGGGACACAGTAACCATGTGGAGGAAGATGCTCTGGTCAGATGAGACAAAATTGAACTTTTTGGCCAAAATGCAAAACGCTATGTGTGGCAGAAACCTAACACTGCTCATGACTCTGAATGCACCATCCACACAATCAAAAATACAAGTGCCAGCATTATTTTCTGGACATGCTTTTCTTCAGCAGAGACAGGGAATATGGTCAGAGTTGATGGAAAGATGGATGGAGCCAAATACAGGGCAATATTGGAAGAAAACTTATTGGAGTCTGAAAACACTTGAGACTGGGGCGGAGGTTTATCTTTCAACAGGACAACGACCCCAAACATAAAGCCATGGCTACATTGGAATGGTTTAAAACAAAACATATTCATGTCTTAGAATGGCCCAGACAAAGCCCAGACCTAAATCCAACCGAGAATCTGTGGCAAGATCTGAAAACTGCTGTTCACAAACACACTCCATCTAATCTGACTGAGCTGGAGCTATTATGCAAAGAAGAATGGGCAAAAATGTCAGTCTCAAGATGTGGAAAGCTGGTAGAAACATACCCAAAGAGACTTGGAGCTGTAATTGCAGCAAAAGGCGGTTCCAGAAAATATTGACTCAGAGGGGGTGAATAATTTTGCACGCCTACTTTTCAGCTTTTAATTTGTAAAAAAAAAAAAAAAATAGATCATGTATGACTGTTCTTCCACTTACACTTGTGTGCAACTTAGTGTTGGTCTTTCACACAAAGTTTTAGTGAAATATGTTTGATTTTTGTGGTCATAATAAGAGAAAATGTAGAAAAGTTCAAGGGGGTTGGATACTTTTGCAAGGCATGTATGTATGAAAAGTGCTTTAATAATGAAGTTTAATTGAAGTAAAACAGTTTTTAAGATTTACTGACTGTGGACTTGGCCCCTTGGGGTCCTTTGTTAAGCCTGAAGTCCAAAAAAGTATTTGAGACAGCGCACTGAAATTAGTCAAACAAGAAAGCTCTGTTATAAAGTCAAGCTTCTTTCATCTGTGTGTTCTTAGTAAAGTTAAAACTTACCTTCCTCTGAGTGAGTCTGAGAGTGTTGTTCATGCTTTCATTACTTCTCACCTTGATTATTGTAACTCACTGTTAGGGGTTCCTCGACTATTGATTTTTAGTAATCGACTAGTCGAGCACGATTCGTGTCAACTCTCAGGGCGTTTACATGGAGGCCGGGAAAACTGGATAACTAGCCTAGTCCGATTTAAACCAGTTTTCCAAAGCGCATGTAAACCCGGGCAGACCTATTGAGGAGCTGTAAACCGGTTTTCGTAAAACCAGTTGGCGCCGGTCCCGACCGATTGTAGTCTGATTTCAGACTCATGTAAACAGACAATCGGTCTGCAGCTGGACAAATGTAACTGAGCATGCTCACAACTCCTGCCCACAGCACATTCTAACCATAAATTAAGAATTTTAGAAGTTGTGCCTTGTACAAAGTGGCACACACAATCTCACATTTAACTCCATGTTTAACACTGATCTAAATGTTTAAAACAGTCCTACATGTTCCAGAAAAAAACTGTGTGTCATTTAACAAACAGTATTACAAACAGTTAATAAAAATCAACAACATTAACAATGTTAAAGTAATTCAACAAATTAAAGCCTCAATCCTGCAGAAGTAAATCTGACACAGCAGGACCAGTCTCTCCAGGGTAATCGGTTTACTCTTGTGCATGTAAACAGGAGCAAAACTGGTCCAACCGGTTTTAGAGGAAAACCAAATAGAGTTCGGTTTTCTAGCCTAGTCTGATTTCCCTGATTATGTAACCGCAGTGTGTGACTAGTCAACAATGACGTCATTAAGAAATCCAGGCATGACTTGAGCTTTAATTAGAAACATCTCACTATAACTGGTGTGGCTTCCGGGAGTCACAGTCTCACTTTTAGCTTGTCTGTTTCTACTTGGCTAAACCAAAAATATACATTTAACACAATATTATAAAATAGTTGGCCCAGGACCATGTAGCTAGATGTAAGGCACGTAGGTTCATTGTCAATAATCAGAGGCTTGAATCAAAATGATCAAAAACAAGTATGGCATTTATTTGTACAGTTTATAAAATAAGTATGTGAGACAGTGGAGTTGAATTCAGTCAAAGAGTCATTAAAGTTTATAGTTCATTCCATCCCTAGCTCAGTCCAATGTTCACAGTTTAGCCCATATCGTATAGATTCAGCCGGTTAATTCAATTGGGCTAAACAACATCGGAGAACTAAAGGCAAGGCGGCTACAGTGCACTCGTACTGCCAGACATAAATTTAAGCTGTTAGGTTGCACTATAGGGGAGGAGTGCCCGAGGGGGACCGGCCCTGGGGGGACGTGCAGTTGTGCCCTGTGGTATAACTGGGAGGGAGTCCTGGGGGTGGATGGTGGTCTGGGTCGCTCTCTGGGTCTGGTTGGTCATCCCTTGTGGCTCCTCAGACGTGTTCCTGGTGGCTTTCGTTTGGGTTCTCTCGTGGCCTTTTTGAGTTCTCTTGCCCATGGGCGGGCGGGTGGATAGATGCCGGGGCGAGCATGGTCTCCTCAGCCGAGATGGTAAATAATAAACAAAATCTTAAAAGGATTCTGGAACAGTGACATAATAAAAAGGCTGTACAACACAAACATACACATAACACACAAGTCACACACACACGCACTCAGAACATGGGACCAGAGGGAGGAAGGGGGGAAAGAGAAAGGTGCCCTGTCTAGGCTACCCATGTACGTGGGACACAGCCTTGGTAGGTAGATACCTTATACCTGAGGGGGGTGAGTTTATCCCTTCACCACCACACACTTCACCAACCTGGTCCCTCGTGTGGGTTTACACCGGTTACAGTTGCAGTTTACACAGGCTCGTAGCAGCAGCACCACATTCAAACATTTAATCAACGCTACTACATTTTGCATAAAGCTGACTTTTGGATACTATCCGAGAGTGGTGAGCGAGCGATGTCAACACGACGGGAAACCGGAAGTAAGAGCGTGAGGTCAGAGGTCGAAAGATGGGAACGGAAACACTTTTATAAGTGAATGATGTCACTGCTAACCAATAAGAAAACTGTTTCTAAGTGGCATATAGGCTGTCCACAGTCTATCCTGCCACATTCCACCCCCCAAAATGCATTGTCACCCCGACAATTTAACTCATTCATACTAGGCCTGCACATTAATACAACTGTGATAACCAACTACCATAACTGCCATCTCCTCATCGCACTACCTTTTACATAGGCTGGACGAGGCGCCCTGAAGGCAGCAGTTATTTGGGTTTGTTAAGCACCAACAGAAAAAAAACAGCGCGCAAACACATACATTACAGAACAACCAACTACCACTGCAATTCCTCCCTGGTCCACTCGTCACATGAGCTAGAAGAGGTACCTTGACAGTTACAGATAGGGCTTGTGGAGTAACTAAAACACACATACAGGGTTCACCGTTAAAGCGAAACGACTACACTCGAGGCTGCTTTACGCTGTGGATGTCTCAGACAACAGATCTGCTTCCATAGCAGTCCATCACATCCACTCACCAACCACTGTCCTTAACAATTAAAAACATTACACAGCTGCCTCACCGTCCACCTGTGTACTGGGCTGGATGTGGGGCCTTTACGGCTACCAGTAGAAACACCACACAGGTCTCAGAACACATGACTTGGCCCTAACTGTACTGTACCCAGTCTATTCCATCTAAAGCAATAGCTGCATTGACAAGGTATGGCAAGTGAGGCCCCCCGGATACTGCTTTTGATTGCTGCAGCTTCTACCCTCAGCTTACCCACTATCGCCCGGGAGGGTTTGAGCCATCCTGCGTAGATCAGGTACAGCACCCACCACAGGTGCCAAGATGCTGTGTGACCTTACACGCCCGCTTCCTGCCCTCCACCGCGGCTCGACCACTTCTGACCATTGCTTTGCCTTTTAACATCAACACAAACAGGTTATTTCCACAGTCACATTTGCTTTTATGCAGTTGTCAGGGTAAACAAAAAAAAAAAACAAAAAAACACAGGGATATGTAACACAGTAGGTGTAGGCTATTCAACAACAGTGGCAATTGACTTTAGTCACATGACCATAAAGTTTGCTGCACAAAACAAAAATGCACACAATTTGTACAAATAAAACAGAAAAACAAAAACATGCACATTAGCAAATTAAAAAACTTACAAAGCTCAGTTGGTCAGGCACTTTAAGTTTACCAAGGATTGCATCAGTTAAAGACTAATGCCTCATTAGCTTTAGCATTAGATACATACATCATAAATAAACAGTCTCTAGTTGTAACAACATCCTGCCAGCAACAAGCCAAGATGTGGCAACCAGGTTTTACAATCTCACTTTTAACATAGCTTTTTCCACCTCTCTAAACCAAAAAAAAAAAACAAAAAAAAACCTTTTACATAAAATAACAACGCCGCCTGGGAGATGGTCCAGGTCCATTTAGCTAGATGGAAGGCACGTAGGTTCGTTGTCAATAATCAGAGGTGTATGGAGGACTGTAATATTGATAGTTAGGCACTGGTAGCAATCACCACAGGGTGTCGGGTCAGAACAGCAATTATATGTTCAGGTGAGTGTAGAGAAAAGGGAGGTCCACAGCCAGGTAATCTTGGAACTTTCTTTAATGTCAAAGGTTGAATAGGTTTGTGTGTGTGTGGTTTTCTACAAAGAGAAAGAAAATACAAATAGAAATATATTAATATGTGATCATGTGACTGATTTGCATAACGCTGCACGCTCGATACAAATGGCCGATAGGGGGCCTATCTAACTTGTACTAAATGTCGTAATACACGCTCAATATAAATACTTAACAGCATAAAACACACAATAGTTAAAAAAGAAAAGGCTTATAAACAATAATAGCTAATGGAAAGGCACTTAAACATGTGCTTAGACTCAAATCTGTACGTAGCAGCTTTACACAGCCACGAGGCTGGCCCGTGACACAAAGTGAAACTAACAAATAGCGACTCCAAAACTATACAAAACACTGTGAAAATGAAGCTAACAACTCTAAACATTATAACAATCATTTGCACACAAAATACTTATATCTAAGGGACGTACACTATTATTTAGACATTAAAGGAAAGTCCGAGGCTGAGCTGGTCCACGGAGCTGCAGCCATGTAGGTTTCTCAGTTCTGAGTTTCTCAGTTCACCTCTAGTGGTGAAACAATGAATAGCATGCAAATAATATGAACTTATTATACTAAATAAACATGAAAAATACAGTCTACAGACAACCTTTAATACAAGAGGCTTGAATCAAAATGATCAAAAGCAAGTATAACATTTTTTGTACAGTTTTTAAAATAAATACGTTGGACATTGAGGGTTAAATAAGAGTTTTCAGATGCTCCATATAAAGTTCATTTCATCACTAGTCTGTCCCATATACGTTGTTCCACAATGCTGAATTCACATGGCCCATTGTGTGCTTCAAAACATGGAACAACCAAAGCGATAGCAAGGCAATGCCATGTAAGGCATGTTAAGGCAAGGCGGCTACAGTGCACACAATGGCGCACATCTAAAACATTACCCCTAAATATACTGCTAGACATTATTTTAAGCGGCTACGTTGCGCTATAACACCCGACATTAGTATCTGGATGGCTGCTATGAGCTCCAGAGGCAGCGCCCAGCGTGTGACATACTGAGCTGATTTGTATGCTCCCATTTAATTTAGTGAGCAGAGCCGGATCTAACCTTTTGGGGGCCCTAAGCAAAAATCAGCTTCGGGGCCCTCCAGTCAGGAACCTTAATTAGTCAAGCAAAATCAGCATTTAAATTGACATTTTTTCTTATAATAATTTATACACAAAGCAACAAAGAAAAATAAGTGTAAGCTAAATAATATTTCTCACAATAAAGAGATAATTTAAGATCCTGCCACGGAGACATTTGAAAAAAAAAATAATTAAAAAATTGCATTTTCCCTAAATTTAGAGCGGGCTATTTAGACCAACAAATCTTACATTTTATGCATAATTTTATAATTATTATATCATTGCACCTTTTTTACTTGGTGTCAGTGTTTCCAAGTGGGGCCCCAGCCCTGTCCCTCCCCCTGTGAGCTCTGCCTCTGTTCCCTCTTCACACTCACGCTGGAACAGCTGACGAGCTGCATCATCGCGCTGGAGTTTTTGGACAGAAATACTAACATCTGAAACTTTTTCGGGACAAACAGCCTCATGTAAGTGGCTTTTGAAATAATTCAACACAAATGTGCAGAAATTCGCCGTATGTTGTTGCGGTTATTTTCGCCGCGGTAAATTTCGCGATCTTCAACGTTTAAGTACATCAGCTTTATGTGTTCGTAGTTCAGCCAATACTTGTCCTATTGGCGCAAACTAAAGATTGATATAAATAAAGATATTGAAGGACTTAAAATTGGAAATCTAGAGTCAAAAATATCTATGTACGCGGATGACGCCAATTTTCTCATAAGTCCAAAACCTTCTTCTCTCAACACATTACTGGAATTTTGGAAACCTTTTCTATCCACTCTGGCTTAAAATTAAATTATGACAAATGTAAGGTTTTGAGAATTGGAAGTTTAAAAGGAACAAATTTAAATTGCAGAGTAAAGTAACATTAGAATGGACAGATGGGCCTGTAAGTATACTCGGTATTGAACTCTCTCAAAATTTGGAGAATTTACAAGTAAATTATGATAATAAAATGAAAAAAATAGGAAAGATTTTAGAACCTTGGAAAAATACGTCCTTAACTATTTATGGAAGAATATCATTGGTAAACACACTCGTAGTATCTCAGTTTGTTTACCTTTTTAGGTCACTGCCTGTACCTGAACAGAATTTTTTTAAAATGTATGAACAAAAAATATTTGAATTTATCTGGAATGGTAAACCTGAAAAGATTAAAAGGCAAACACTGTACAATGACTATAAAGTAGGTGGTTTTAAATTAATAAATCTTGGAGCCCATGTTTCTCTGAAAGCTTCTCTTGTGCAAAAATACATGAAAACCCCAGTTGGTATAACTAATGCTCCTACTGAAGCAAAATCATACAATTTCTTTCAAATGGGTTGTATATGTATTTACAATTGGGAGAAAAACACATGTTTCACTTAATAGATCTTTCTAAAAGACTGTTCAAAATTTTTAAAAGAAGCCCTAGAATGCTGGTGGTGTTTTCAATTTCGTAATACCTGAAAAACGTGACGATATATTACAAGCAAATTATATGGTTTAATTCAAGTATTTTAATTGATGGGAAACCTTTATATTGGGAAAAGGCAATGAAAGGGGAATTATATTTATAAATGATATTGTTGGAGAAGATGGAGCTTATTAGATTACAAGCAGTTAATTGCTATCTATGGAAATCTTGCTCCATCATGCATACAACCATTAATTGCTGCGTTAGGACATAAATGGAAACAAAAAATAAATAGTGGAACAACAAAACTGTTAGTCTGCCAACCAGCAATATATAATTACAAATGGTTAAAGAAAGTAAAAATAAATAAAAGCCTCTCAAAATTTTAACATACAACAAAATCTGTGATATCAATTCCATACAAAACCTTTAGGAAATGGGAAGACCTAATTGATACGCCAATTCCTTGGGAGAATGTGTTTAATTTAATATATCAGACTGTAACTGATGTACAAACTAGATTTTTTCAGATCAAAATTATTTATAACTTTTTACCTACTAAAAAAATGCTTAAAATATGGGGACTAGAAAAATCAGACAAATGTCGTTTTGCTTTTCTGAAAAAGAATCTGTCGATCATTTATTCTGGTATTGTCCGTGGTGTCTGCCTTTTGGACAAAGGTCCAGAAAATGATAAATATGATGAACCTGCACTGTCATTTAGATCTCCAATCAGTCTTATTGGGTTATACTGGAATATCTGAGAACAAAACAACAATAAATTTAATCATTATTTTAGGGAAAAAATTTATTTTTTCAGGCGAAAATTGTGAAGACCTAAATATTGTTTCCTTTTTGAATTTTGTAAAATCATATTATGTGCTTGAAGAATATTTAGTTAATCAGGAAAAGAATGGAAATTTATCACAAGCGATGGAAGAGAATTAAAATTTTTGCCATGGGGATAAAATAGAACAAAATTATTAAAAATATATATTTTTGTTGTTGTTGTTATTTTTTATTCTTGATGTAATTATGACAGGAGCTGCCTCTATGTATACTACATGAAGTCTTTTTTTTTTTTTTTTTTTTTTTTTTACATAATTATGTAACGCTTTGAATTTTGCCTGTTTTTTTTATATATAGGCAATTCCCAAATGGGATGCCGAAGGGCTGTGTGCATGAGTGTGAGTGTATGTGTGTGTCCAAATTATTATTATTATTAATATTATTATTAATAATTTTCTTTTTATCAACTTTTATTTGTCATTTCTTTTGTTTGTTTGTCTGTCTGTCGTGTTGAATTTTATTTTTGTTGTTGTCACTGTTTGTTTTTTAAAGAAAAATAAAATTAAAAAAAAAAAAAAAAAAAAAAAAAAAAAAAAAAACTAAGATTGACTGAGAGCTTATGAGATACAGAACGTGTAGGCCTATTTGTGGTCCAAATTGTTCACAGAGTCTTTGGTTTTGCGCTCTGAGCTGAGAATGATCAGACACCTGTTTTGCTTTTGTCAGTAGCTCAGCACAGGGAAAGCGGCCGTTGTTACGGATCTGTTTGGGGCGATGTGTCAACAAGGGGCGATGTGGGCGGGGCTTTGAAGGACCCGCTTAATTAACGCTAATATTTCGTTTTAAGCGCATATGTGCGTGTTTTAGCAATGCTTATCAGTATAATTCATTATCCCGGTTATAATTGATGGAGCAAATTGTGTGTGGAAACAAGTTTTAATGTGAATAAGTGCGAGGTGTGACCTGCCCCGGGTTGACACGGCCCGTTTGCATTGACTCCTATGGAGGAACGAAAAACAAGCCATGCGCACTGACAAATAGAATAACGTTACACTGGCTGATGGCATTCAATACAAACGTGTACGTTTATTCTCATATTTGCTTCAGATGCGCCAAAAGGGGCACAACTCACGACAATTTTAGCATTTTACTGAGACACAGTGATACCTGTATAGGTGGCCACGCTGATGCCTGTGCGTCCTTTCTGTGCAATGAATATCTGGAATATATATCTCTTGTAAATTGGACATTGTCAGTGAACCAACTATGAATATGACTAAATAAAAAAATTGCACAGAAATACTGACATTCATTACTCAATATAAAGATGGACTTTGTAGTGAATTAATTAGGCCTACATTTTAAAATCACTTTTAAAATATGTGAAAAAGTGATATAGGCCTTACGGCAGCCAGTTTTGGAGTAACTAATTACAAAAGTAACTAGTTACTGTAATATATCCCCTTTTATAGTAACTAAGTATTGTAGCTCATCACTTATAAAAATGTTGAGAATATTACTAGCTACAATCTGAGTAACAAGTTACTTTCAGATAAATTAATTGCTTTTATATTCTATTGAAAATGACCAAAACACACCAAAATATTGTTTGTTGCTTAAAGGTGAATCAAATAATATGAGGAAAAGTGTTGTAACGTCATATTTCCATAAAATAATCAGTATCAAGTGTAAATGTAACATGATTAGTGTTGTACAAGGTCTTACAAATGTGTGATTAGCTCAAAGTAACTCACAGTAGTGTAACTCAGTTACATTTTTGAGACAGTAATATTGTAATACGAATGTATTACATTTTTCCCCTGTAACTATGATATATAATGTATTACAATTTTACAGTAACTTACCCAACACTGACAGCAGCAAAGCATCTACACTAACTGGACTAAAAAAAGAAGCAAATCAATATTGAAAGCACAGACAGTTTTATTTATTTATTTTTGTAAGAAGTAAAAGTAAAAAGTCACAAATGGGTCTAGTTTGATTTGAAGGATTTTGGTGATTGTAGTAGGTCCTTCAAGGATATTTGTGAGGTTTTCCATATTTTATGCACAGTAATTGCACTTAACCTATGTAACCTAACTTATCTTGTATTTACTTGTTGATGGCGTGATTTTCTACTGTCTGGTGTTAAATTAACCCCCCCTCGAGCATCTAATAAAATGTTGAAGTTGTTGAAGCTTAAGTAAGGAAAACACATTCTGTCAAGAAAAGATATTGAACCTAATGCAAACATTATTTTGTGAGTTTTTTCCCCCCAAAACTAATTTCTTCCGTGGTCGTGAAGCAAACTGTGAAGCATGTTGTACAGCCTACACCTGAGTAAAAGTCTACACGATAACTCAAACTCCCCTGGACAAGACTTCAGACAGACGCACAGGCATCAGCGTGGCACTGGCCACCTATACAGGGATCACTGTGTCTCAGTAAAATGCTAAAATTGTCGTGAGTTGTGCCCCTTTCGCGCATCTGAAGCAAATATGAGAATAACCGTACATGTTTGTATTGAATGCCATCAGCCAGTGTAACGTTAGTCTATTTGTCAGTGCGCACGGCTTGTTTTTCGTTCCTCCGTAGGAGTCAATGCAAACGGGCCCTGTCAACCCGGGGCAGGTCACACCTCGCACTTATTCACATTAAAACTTGTTCCCACCCACTCTTTGCTCCATCAATATAACCGGGATAATGAATTATACTGATAAGCATTGCTAAAACACGCACATATTGCGCTTAAAACAAAATATTAGCGTTAATTAAGCGGGTCCATCAAAGCCCCGCCCACATCGCCCTTGTTGACACATCGCCCCAAACAGATCCGTAACACCGTGTCTCAATTCAGAAGGCGGGGCCCTCCACAGAGGCGGGGCCCTACGCAACTTGCGTAGTCTGCGTATAGGAAGGTCCGACTCTGTTAGTGAGTCTTTACCTGAGCAGATGAGCAGTGCAAAATTTAATAAATGCACTAATTATGGCAAAGAACAAAATAAAATTGAGAGCAAAACAACATGTAAGGCCTAATAATTTCATGTAGTTTGATCTTCCCGCACTGCTCCACTCATGTTCTGCAGATGTGTGCTTCACTAGATTAACTGGGATCAGACATGTGCTCTGGAGCGCATAGCAGCCTAACACTA